>CAUHTR010007232.1:0-17110 GCA_959609185.1 Schmidtea polychroa | reverse complement strand
GACTAAAACATATAAAAAATTCAAAACCGTTTTTTGTAAATATATAGTCAATTGAAAAGAAATCAGTGGTGAAAATTGATAAAAGTTCTATAATACCAATTTTTATTGAGATAAATCTAAAATTAATTAGCTATTAGAGATTTCAAAAGTTTTTATATAAATAAATACACAATTTTAAAACCATCATATTTATCTTTTGGTTTCACCTTTGATATTTTTTAATTAAATAATTTTAATTAAATAACAATTTATAAGGTACACGATATTTCGACACAGATTTTATGAAGTATGTACATTATTTATTGTTTTCATCTAATCTTACAAATATTAATATAAAAATTATTGAATTTTAAAATTCATTAAAATCTTTATTATCATTGACTTTTTAATTTCTTTATCAATAAATAAAATTAATTAAAATACGATCAATTTACATTAAACTAAAATGCAAATTTACATTTAATAATATAATTAAAAAATTAAATCTATTTTCAAAAAAGGTTTTTTAAATTTTGCAATGTTTAAAATTTTTTTAATGTTAGGATTGTATTTAAAACTAATAGATTCCTGTTGGGAGCACCAAACATTAATATTCATAAAATGTTGTTATGTTTTTAACTTGTATAACTTCCAAACATAATGAGAGTACTATTAATGTAATGAAGAGATAATTATAAGAAATTATCTCGTAGAGGGCTTACAAAAACTTGAATATGTAATTTACAAATATGTCTAATTTTCTATTTTGGGAGACTTGAATATAAAAAGTGAAAAATAAGAGAAAATAATACGATTGAGTCAAAATTTACTATAAAAATTAATTTTCCAAATAAAAAATGCGTTCTCATTTTTAAAATATTTTTAAAATATAAACAACTAACACAGAATAAAAAATCGACATAATTCCCTAAAAAGATAACTAGTAATTGAGGTTGAGTTTTTAAGAACTTTTCGATTGTCTTGTACAAACTTCCTATCTATTCTCAAGAGCCAATTATTAAATTAATATTTAATATAGATATATATATATATATATATATATATATATATATATATATATATTTTCGTAATAAATGTTATAAATTTATGAATTTTTACAAATTTATTGTAATTATCAAATTTTGAATTGATTTCAAAAAAATTTTTAATTTAAAATATTGATTTTTTTACTATTAAAAAAGATTAAGATAGATTAAGTCCGTATATATTCCATTTGAAATTAGGTACTTTGTTATTTTCTTCGATGTCCTTTATTTTCCTCGTATTAAATTTGGTCACCGTAACTATTGATTGTCACATTTTAGTAAAAAATCCTGCACATATTTAATTAAATTCCTTGTGTTTCATTTTTAAGATATACTTATAAATTACATCACGTGCCTATTGAGGGGGCACGCACCTGGGATGACTTGTGACAAAGGGAAAAGGATGTTTTATAAATGTGACGTCATACTATCAAACAACACTAATAATAATGATTATTTACATTTAGCTAGGCTCACTATTATGCAGGGTCAAAATTGTGTGACATAATTTACGGACAGATTCTGAATAGTGTTTATTTTCTAAGCTAATTTGAAACTATATTAGAAATTGATATTCATTCACTTACAAAACTAAATCAACCAAATTTTATATATATTTTCCGATTAAATATTTATTTCTGATAAAAAATTTACATGTAATAATTACGTAAAAAATAATGTGTAAATAACAAACAATATCTCACTCAACACACTGGAAATTGGCTCGTATATTTAAAATATTATACTTTTTTAAAACGTTCTTTCTCTGTTTCTTCGGCTTTCAAATGAATTTTTTCCTTTATTTATAGATTGTGCCTGTTTTTAAAAGGAAAAAAAGATGCCACTTTAACACATTTATAAACGACTTTTGTATTTTTTCGACATAATTTTTTATTGTCTTTTATATAGGCCATTGGATAATAAATTTTCATTATGTATAACAGCGGTTTTTCCCTATGAGTTAGCTGGCGGATCCCCAGGGCTCCATGGAGAACACTCTGAGAAACCCTGGTATATAACTACAAAACGCACTATTGGAGATACATTTTATCATGTAGAATCAATACGAAAGGTTTTCATGTCATGTAGCAATACTGAAAATCTGATTACTTTTATAAAGTAGTATATAATATGAATAGTATATAATAGAGAAAATCTACAGGAATTCTTACGGAACGGGAAATTTTAAAGCTTTAGATTATTGGATAATAAATTTCCATTATCTGATTACTATTTAGGTTTCAAAAATATATTAATGCTCCCTTTGGGTGGGTTAAGGGCTACCTGATTGTCTTATTTATGACTTTATATCTTGGAGGTTATATTTTAAATGTCAAGTAGATCCTTAATTGAGCCTATTAGAGCTTGAACATATCGAGATTGTTTTAATATTTTATGACTTTCTATTATATTCGCTGTTATAAGAAAATGTTTGAACAAAACGAATGTAAAGTATTTTTATAGTAATAGGTTTAAAGATATGTATTCAATGCTCAATGGAAAATAATATTTAGTATTTTATTTAAATTGATTTAGTTAGAAAAAAATTTAATCTCACCATATTATCAATCTCAGTTTGTCTTTTTAAAATTTTTTGCAACAGTGGCTGCAAATCTTCATAGCTGCGATGTTGTGTTCTCGTCGGTTTTGACGATATTTTACAATTTCCCAAAGCACTCTGATATAATTTATTGAAAATATCTTCCAACAATTTCCCGCATCGATTAACTTCGTGACCTTCAGGATTGTACAAATAACAATTTTTAAAAATCAACTTAATATCTTCAGCAAATTCGTCATTGCTTTGGTAAAAACCTTCAAATAATTTATTTTTAACTGTTCCGAGATCCATGGGTTTTTTAACGATATCAAAATAATCATGAAGCTTTAGACCTTCGACGTCAACCGGTTCCAAAAAGTAACGATTTAGGTCCTGTAAATTGATGCAAAAAATATATGGGATTCATATTACTGATTAAAAAATACAACAAAATATTTAATTTTAAATGATTTATTTATCATTACAATATAAAATTTCAAAGAAATTAGAAATTTAAAAAAATAAACTCACGCTATATTTTTTTGAAACCAAATTCAATATGATATGTTTACATATTTTAATATCAATTTCTAATTTTGACTTTTTAAATAAAGGTTCATCTTTGGTATAACCATTATTAGATTCCGATCTAATACGTTTCTGATTAATTGATATGTCAGGCTTTACAATTGAATTCATTGTGTTCCCTGTTAATCTATTAGGTTTCACATTAGGTGTGTGGAATTTCATTGATTTTCCTTTCTTAACTTTCGTGCTTTTAGGAGTATGAAATGCTGAATCTTGAACATAATGTTCAGGAACTGGTAAATCTGTCATTTTTCTTTTAAACAAGTTTTCTAATTTTAGGGCCATGTCAACATACAATGATCCAGGTTCGTTAAAAATGTAACAATTACGAAAAACACTCAAAAAATCGCTTTTGCATTCGTTAGCTGATTGGTAAACTTGCTTATCCAGTTTCATTTTGATTGTTCCAAAATCCATAGGATATTTTATAATGTCAGGATAGTTCTGAAGTGAAAATAAGAAAATCAAAATACTATTGATTCTTACAGGAATGCCAAGCAATTCAGGGTTGACGGGGACTTTGAAAGATTCCGAATTAGAATTTCTCAATAGCACATTTATCACATTTTTTTTAATATA
This sequence comes from Schmidtea polychroa, assembly GCA_959609185.1. Classification (NCBI taxonomy): domain Eukaryota; kingdom Metazoa; phylum Platyhelminthes; order Tricladida; family Dugesiidae; genus Schmidtea; species Schmidtea polychroa. The sequence goes on along the minus strand of CAUHTR010007232.1, from coordinate 13,378 downwards.
CAATAACTGATTCGTATAAGGATAATCCATTAAGTTCACTAAGAATTTTAAAGAATCATAAAAGATTATATTTTAAATTTAATTTGTAAATAAAAATTTATTATTTATAAAATTTACTTAAACCGTAAAAACTTACAGAAATAACAAACTTGTTGAAAAATTTAATTTATCACAAACAATACATTAAACAAACAAAATTATTTATGTTGCATTTTATTGGTAATTATTACCATCAATTTATTATTATAAATTTCATGTATACATTTTTTTGACACGCAAATTAATTTATTAAGACTATTTTTTGTCGGTCTATTAATTCTATAACTATTTAATATATTTCAATAATTCTAATTACTAATTACGTGATTCAATATTTGGCATTATATACTGAAATGGTTATATTTAAACAAATTTATAGATGATAAATTAGATTCAATATATCTAAAAATGAAAATGTAATATTAATTTATTTGAAATACATAGAAAGAAATTTTAGAAAAGAAAATTAAATAAAAAATAATTATAAAAGAAATTTGAATAGTTTATTAATGATATTATTATTGATTACTTTAAATATAAATATGAATTTTATAATTTATACATATAATTGTTACTGTCAATTTTCAAATATTAGTAGATGAAAAATAATAATTAGAATTTAATTTCTTATTGAACTGATATCGTTTACGTAATATCTTCAAGATTTCAGAGCAGTTAAATGTAAAATTATTTAAGGACTTATTATTTATCAGATTTTAAGTATGACATCAGATATTCTAGTCTTGAATCAAAGTAGGGTCATTGATACGCTAAATTTAAAATGGCGAGCTACTGTTTATATGTTACGCATGACTGTTGGTATCGTACCCATTGGAAATGTGTTGTCTTGAATTATGCACATTATCATTGGTGTGCAGCCTATCATGCATAATTTGATTATGACAATGTACATCTATCATGTACTGACTTCGGTATGTATACCGGTCTCAGAAATGATCATCTAGAACTCAGAATAAGGGTTCTATTGTTTTAAATCAATAAATTCCCCAATAAAATACCCAACAAACATAAAAATAATCAAAAGTAAAAACGACAATCAAATATATATTAAAGTACAATATATTTCGACTGACTCACTGTCATCATCCGGTAGAATTGAAATTCAAACTATATCAATCTAAATTGGTCTTTTTCAAACAAACTAATTCATTAAATTTTTAAAATTATATTTTGCTAAAAAATCATAAAATTCTGTTTTCTCAATTCAAATTTTAAAAAATCTGAAAACTTTCAAAAATTATAAAAGTTAAAATCAATAACATCTCAATACATTTTTCACAAAATTGAGTTTACTAATATTAATCAATTCCTTCAGTCGATGGTGATCAAGAACTTGAGAACGAAAATGACGGAAGTCATTTCAATGTTTGTGGTCTTAAATTAATGCCATCTTTACGATAATCAACGCAATCAGTTTCAAACTACCTTTATATCCCTACATTTATATCTCTAAAAAACATAATTATTTTTCATAAAATGTGGGTGGACGGCTGTTTAAATCTTTGAAAGAAATCAAAGACTTAACCGAATGAGAATAAATTATTAAAACAAAAAATAAAAGTAGATCAATACTAAAACCTTGTAAAGTAACACTGATATATATCAAATAATGAAGACCATAACTAAATGAACAAGAAAGGGCAATAATCCCAGAATATGTAATGATAGTGACGTAAGACCTTACTCAATATTATCGAACACCAAAATTAATTTTGAGTGTATCAAAATACACGTAATCGAAAGCTTTATGAAGTAGTTTAGTTCAGTGTTTCCACTTTTGGATAACCGGGAAACACTTGCCAAAATAAAAATCTTTGGCGACCCATTGGCAATTATAATTTGCTCCTAATGACAAGACCATAAGACATTATCATTCGCTAGGGGGCGGATACGTAGATAAATTCACCTTTGGCATGAAATCGAACCATAATAATTATTATCATTGTTGGTTTTAAATCTTGTGCTAATAATTTTCAAATTTAAATAACATTTTAATGCTAAATTATGTTCATAATCTGGGTTTAACTATTAAACTTTATTAAACTTTAATGAATATTTTGGAAAATTAAATCTTTAAACATATATTTTATTCTTTATTTTATTTATTTTATGATTTGGACATCCACATGTTGGAAAACGCTGGTTTAGTTGAACTTCTTACCAAACACATTTTGAATGAAAACAACAATATTTTTTAACAGTTCAATTGAATACTTGATATTGCTTGTTACCAGAAAATTGTTAGTCAAAATGAATGATAAAATGAACCAAGTAGGCGCTTATTTTGGTCAAAGCAACCGCGACAATTTGTGTATGCACAATTTTTTTAAAGACAAAATAGTGTTGGGGTTCAATAGGAGAGTCACAAAAATGAGGTGAAAAATCAATGAAAACACCAAATTCACAATAAAAATTTAGAGTACAAAATATTAATTAAAAATCAAAAAAAATTAAAAAATGAATATTTCCCGGGGGAAACTGGTATGGGCGGATGCTAAATAATGAGACGAGTTCAACTATAATAAAATAAAATTAGTGGGGGGTCCCTAGAAGGAATAAATTACAAAATACAAAAATTAATTAACTAATGGGAAACCCGAGCTAATGGGAAACCCAAGACAATGGAAAACCCGAGCGATTTGAGAGAACCTGAATTATCAATCAAATTAGCCGACTAAAATTAAATTGGAGCGAGCCGTCAAAGGAAACGTGCAAATTCCTCAAAGCGAATTAGAACTACAAGAGGAAGCCCGGGGGAATTTGGATCCAGACTAAAGTGCAAAGTAAAATCAATTATAGAAGGGGTATAAAAGCGACTGCCAAGAAAACAAAATTGCCAGTTGGTCGAAGAAAAAGAAAACAAGAAGTTTAGCGAGAGCGACAAAGAAAACGTTAAAGTTAGTAGCAATTGAATAATTTAAATCGAACGTACCTGAAAGGGACATCTCCCGTTGGAAGATTTATCCCTGCGTGAGATTTGTAGTTGTATTGAAAAGTGCAGACCAAAAAGAGTTGTATCAAGTGTGGTTGAATTAATAAAAAGTGTAACTAAAGTGTAACTGTATCAGTCTTAAATAAAGATTTTGTGTTGGGTCGTTTATTTATTTTGAAAAGAACACAAAGGAGTCAGACAGTAATACCGAGTTGCACAAAATACCCAACAAAAAGATTTTTTACCATTAAACAAAATAAAAATTAACCGAAACTAGATTATTCGATTTCGATGTTTGTATAAAAAACCCGGCTCTGTGACTGAAGTTTTAAACGTTAAGGTTATGTCAAATTATCTTCGTGTTCACAGAGTGTATCTCGCTATTTTGAATGAATTTTTGAATATCTGAAAAACGCGCTAATAGACTTTCAAAACCACCTAAAAAACTTTCATGATTGCAAATTTTATGAAGAAATCATCTCAACGCCGTTAAAAATTATTTTACTGGTATCAATGCTGAATGTTCGCATATAAATTCAAATGAAGAAATAGAATGGTTTTCAGACCGTTTTTCAAGTGACAATCATTGTGATATTTAAAATATAATAAAATTAGAATATTTGAAGTTGATAAAAGTTGATTCATTTTTATAAAAAAGTTTCAATATGTTAAGAGGTATAGTAAAGAAGGCGTGGAATCTATTATGATTTTTATAATGAATTTTTTTCACATGTTAATTTAAAAATACGGATATTGTAATGGTACCGGCCCCTAGAAGTAGGAACAAAGTTATTGTAAACAATCCTCTGGTTTCATATTTTTGAAATAAGATGAAACTCAGTGTTTTTTCAAATGTTGTGAAATATTTGAAAAGATACATTTTGTCATTTTTTAACTTAGTGGATTATGTACTAGAAACTAGATAATCTGTTCACATATCATTGATTCCTAAATTCTTCTCATTTAGAAACAAATACTTCTATTTACACTGACAAAGTACGATCCAGAATTAAACATTGCATGAAGGTATTAATGAATTTGACTTAAAAATAATACAGGAAGCCCTGAAAATAGCGATTTACACACATAAAATAAAAGGTTACACACTTGAAAAGTGAATTACATTTTATTACAAAGAAATCATTAATTCATTATCAAAAAATGATTCTGAACTAATTGACCGTCGTTTTCAACACTAATATCATTCGCTGAAAAATAAAATGAACGAGTTCAAATCGAATTCCAATCTTGAATCGCAACCTACTGTCAACGACAAGCAACTCAACAATGAATGCAGACTTTTCTACCACAACATGAAGGAACCACACATGGAACAGTGACACTAATCAATTAACAGTTTCCCCAAGAAGAGACTAATATTTCCTTATCAGTATCAGGATTAAATCTGTTAACTAACCAACTGAGTTCTATTCAAATTTAATCGAGTACTTCACAGGAAATGGCATGACTTATTTCAGACTGGCAAAGGAAACCAAAATCAAAATCCATTCCACAACGCCTTTAAACCAGTTCATAACCAAAAATGAACACGCGTTAGTATTATATTACTTTATCAACGCCCAAAAGGAAGGAAAACTGCGTCAAAACGCCACAAATAAACTAAACGATATATACAATTAACCCTTACACTAAACTCATCTTAAACAACAAGACTCACAAAAGACATTTCGAAATCAATGAAATCACCCGTTATATCAAAAAGAAATAATAAACGCATTAGTATTATAATTAGATGTCGAAAACAACAAATTAGTAACACTTCGCACATAAAATCCCTAGTGAATGACTGGAATAATCTTCAAGATTATCGAGGTCTTGTAGATCTTCAATTATTTTTAATTTTATTCCAGAAACTCATTTGGAAGGTCAAATAAGTCTTTTAGGACACTATTAACACCAATTAGAGAGAGATATCATCTGATTGGATTAAATTATACGTTTTAAATTTTACGTTTTTAAACGTGTTCTCCATTTAATTATTAACTTACCCGAAAACAGCATCCTAAATCATTAGAAAAATTTGTTTTCTGTATTAATCACATTGATGAAAAACTTATGTTATGAAATTGTAATTAGTAAGTTATTAGAAATATAAATTTACATATATATTAAAAAAATTTAAAATTGTGTTTCTATTAATTTTTTGTTGATAAACTATAGACATTATACCAATATTAAATAAATTGATATTTGAAAACAATATTTAAATATAAAGCAACAAATATTTAATATTTCAAGTTGGAATAATCTTTAATTCTATTCTAAAAGAAAAATTTTGCTAATCAAATAGAGCAAGATAATGTACGATTTGTTTTTAAAACACCACTCATGACAACCAACTCTGTTGCATATTTAAAAAAGATTTTTTTGAAATTTATACTAAATTAATTAAAATTTAACTATTAGACAATAATTAAAAAATTAAATTATTTTCATAATATAATTTTTGACAATTCATAATTTCGTAATTACATGGATAGTGTTAAAAATTTATCTCTTCACAATGAAAAGTTTAGTAGATTGCACTCTAAAGCACCAAAGAGTGGCCATATTCATAAAGGTTTTAAATGAAAAAAATTAAACAATTCATTATATTTTCTTGAAACTTAGGTCACTCTATTATATCCCAGAATGCAACAATCCCATCAAAATATGAAACATATGTAATAGAAAATACTGACAATAAAGGCTTTAATTCAAGTGCAAAACGATTTAATTATGAGTTTAATGAAGTAAACATATGAATTTAATATTGTTATTTATTCCTTTCATTAAGACTTCTCTGCCTGGTGTAGGATTTTATAATAGCCAATTAGATTTATACAATTATTCCCCGTCATTTTCAAAGCGTGGAACTGGATCATTTGCATCTAAAGTAGGATAATTAATATTTTAACTATATTTTTTTAAAAATTGGAAGTTCTGTTAATCAATTTCAACATAAACAACTTTCAGTAAATGAATAAAATCTATTTTTGAAATTAATAAAAATAAAAAATACTAATGAAGTCATGAATTAAAACAAAAACAAGTAAATAATTAAAAACATTTTAATGAAAATTTTTAATTAAAATTTCTATTGAAAGAATATGAAATAAAAATAGGAATGCCTGATTCTAAAATCTTATCAAATAGCCTAAGAAAATATTTGATGTTCTGTGAAACATTGATAAAATGTTTATAAATTTTATTTTTTCCATTCAATCTTGAACTCAAATACAAAAATATTGGCCAGCCTCTTCAATGTATATTTGAATTTCACCAAGAATACAAGTAGCGATGCAAAAGCCCACATGAATTTTGTTACACAAAAACTTTTCATTTGCCACATCGGACTAAGATAAGTTCAATGCAGAAAAAGAATTTAATACGATACCTGTAGTTTTATTGACACAAGGAAATCACAACGTTTTTAAATTCTATTTTTATCACAAAATCTGCATATTAAAACAAATTTAATTATGCAATTACATCTCCGCGTGATTTTCATCTTCGTTCTCGATAAAACTGGTTTCAAAATCATCAAGATATCGAGGTCTTTTCGTCCTGCCTCTACGTTCATCTCGGCGAAGTGAGTTGAGTGTAGGATTGTCTACGTCTGTTAATCCATCATCGTCGTTGTTCTCCACTGACGCTTCGTTGACAGCCGGTCGTATGTCGGAATAGTGTCGCGGAATCCCGTTGATGTCGAAATTAGTCGATGAATTTACCTTCGTTACAATCCCTTCACCCCATGTCGATGTGCACTTCGCGTTTGGTGGTTTAACGTAAACTGCATCGCCAACTTGGAACGACGTGTCCTGTGTCTTCTCTTCTGTATAACAAGCGCCAACTCCTTTCCAGCAATATGAAAACACGGATGAAGACGGCGGCGTTCCGCACTTGTCATTGGGTGCTAGGTTATACCAATATACCATTTCCAATATTCCCTTGTTGGTTCTTGCTGCCATGCGTTTAATTGTACGATGGTTCCGTTCTATTATGCCGTTTCCTGATGGCCGATAAGCACATCGAAACACACATTTCACACCCCATTTGCGACACAGTACTTTCATTTGTGTCGACCGAAATGATGTCGCATTATCAATCAACAGCTCATCAGGGGAACCTCGTTCTCTAAAGATCTGTTCAAGATTCCGTGTAATGGTCTCCGCGTCTTCACCTCTTATTTCTCTCCACAGAGCAAAACGACCCGGTCCACAATCAATCATAGTTAAATAAAGCTTACTTAGATAGTGTGTAACATCCATAGCCAGTCTCTTCCACGTCTCCTTAACGCTTAACTCTCCATGCTCCCATTTTACAGGCGCCGGATCGATAGATTGACATTCTGAACATTCACTAATTATAGCCTTTACATCCTCAAGTGTAACGTCCGGGCAAAGTTGCTTTGCAAAATACAACGTCTTCTTGGCACCGAAATGGTGCTGTCTATGACTTTCTCGTAACACTTGGCTCACAACAGCAACGGTGCTTGCAGTTGGTTCGACACACGATTTAACCCATGTCAGCCATTTATTACTGACTCTTGTGAGTGCATCTGCTTTGTTTTTATCTGTCGGGACAAACTCAACCGAGATCGTTAAGTCATAGCTTTTTCGTAATTCACAAATGATCTGCAGACGTCTTCGGACTAGCATCTCAGCAATTCCATGAGTTCGGATTCTGGCAGTATCCGTTAAAACTGAATCTATCCAACTCCTGACGGTAGCGGAATCTGTTACTACAACTAAGTTGCTTCTTTCCCAGCTGATGGCTAAGTTAATTCCCTTTATCACAGCGTCTAACTCTGCAAGGTTTATATGAGCAAAATCGTTTTTCTTCCTCATCCATGATGCATCTTCGACGATTTTTCCTGATATTTCTAACGCAACTCCTAATGCCAGATTGCTCGCATCGCACCAGACAATCGTAGATCCGTCCTTGTTTACGTGCCACTCACCAGTCACGGGATCGCTCTCTTTCACACGATACATCATTTCGTTAACCATTTTTAACGCGATTTTTCCAATCGTATCATCCCACTTACTTCCAGCACTGTGTCGTTTTATATAGCTACTTGCTACTCTTAACCATCCAGCAACGGGATAGTGCCCAACGAGTTGACCGCAGAGGGAAAATAACTCCCTTCTTGACATAGTTGTAAACGCACTGTGTGGCAAAATGTTTCCACGATGCCACGTACGACCGTTAATACTTGTTTGAAGCTGGAGACCTAGCACTCTTGCATCATCAAACTCTTCCGGTGGCTTTGTAATTAGCCCGTATGCTGCTAAATGGCTTATTACTTCATTGACGTTTATTCTTGACTGGTTGACAATAATGTCATCAATATAACTATCCGTTGCTTTCCTGATATCTTCTCTTAAACTCAGTACCTTCCGTAATATTGTTGACATTATTTTCGGAGCCACATTTAAACCAAAACCGAGTCTCGTTAGAAAGTATCCGTTCCCTTTGTAACTAACCCTTTGGTGCTCCCATAGGTCTTCATCAACATGTATCTGAAGATAAGCATTTTTAAGATCAATTAACATAACCTGTTCGCCCATCATTCGCCATCGCCTTAATGATTCGCCACATACATCACTTTGTCCAGTATGGCTACTAACATATTTATTTAGTTCTCGAAAATCCATTACTGGACGAACTTTTCCTTTGTTTGCTTGCTCTACTGCCAATAACGGAATTTTTCCATACACGACGTCTTTCGTTGGAATTAGCCATCCTTCTTGAATCCACCGTTCAACCTCCGTGTCAAACTTGTGCTGCAGCCCTGGATCGATTTTATAATTTGAAATTCTATTCAATAGTACAGCTGGTTCTGCTTTCCATTTCCACTTCACGGTCCACTTGCCGTCACTGAATGCTGCCGAAAAATCACCATCTTCAATTCGCAAATTCTCATTTAACTGATTCTCAGCCACGCACTATACGTTTGCAATACCTGGAAAAGATACACCCGTCTTGTCAATTTTAAGACCTCCCAGCATCCTTATTACGTCCATTCCTAAAATCATTTCAACATTAAGTAGTAGTTTCATCAACGAAACACAATTAACACTCAATAAACTACCACCAACAATCAGCTGAACTTTCACATCACGCATACACTTGACTAGTGATCCATCCGCAGTCATGATACTCCCATTCCGTATAAATCGTTTCTTCGCAATTCTGGCTGACACAACTGATTTGGAACATCCCGAGTCGATCAATGCTTTCACGGACTCCCCATTGATTATGACTGAAATAAACTGCAGCGCCATTATATTCGTGCTAGAGTAGACGCTGGCGCACGCGCTACTCCTTTGGCATTTCCCGACTCTGAATTCCTGGTACACTCCTTTGCAATGTGGCCCTCTTCTGCACATAGCCAACACTTCTTTCCTTGTTTCTTGAAACAACGTTCTTCTAGATGGCCATTCTTTCCGCAATACGAGCATTTCTTTTTCTTGTCTTGTTTTCCCACGACAGCCGAACACAGTTCCATATTGTCACAGTTTACTAAGACACGAGACTGTTTCAAGACCTCAACAAGAGACATCTGCTGAATATTGGCATTGGATCGTAACTGTTGTGACGACACTGCTGGCAAACCCATTATGAATGCGCTTTTAATTATGATTTCGTTATCTATCTTGGCCAGAGATGCTAAGTTTTTGAGATCATTCAAATAGACATCTACTGGCTCATTGCACCACCTTCGTTCACGGAATCGGTCATATGCTTGGAACATATCGATCGAATAGACATCGATTAAGGCATGTTCGATCTTCAATGCGTTGCCTTTGTCTTCCGTGCTCAAATGCTGATATACTGCAAAAGCTGGTCCATCTAGATATAAAGGAATTATTGATTCCAACTCCACGATTTTTTGAATTTTTGCCACTAGCTTCACTTTCTGAATCCACTGTTGAACGTCACCTTCTCCATTGAAAATAGGTATCATCTTGTCCATGATATGGCCGCGATAGCTTGTAGTTTTATTGACACAAGGAAATCACAACGTTTTTTAAATTCTATTTTTATCACAAAATCTGCATATTAAAACAAATTTAATTATGCAATTACAATACCTAATGTAGTTCTACACCTATGAAAAACACACAAATTCAATTAAAACAAATTCAAATATTGTTAAAATATAAATTTAAAATAGTCAATGCGGCACAGTGAAAGTATTATTATTATTATTATTATTATTATTATTATTATTATTATTATTATTATTATTATTATTATTATTATTATTATTATTATTATTATTATTATAAAAAACCAAAAAAGTATAAGAAAATATAACAAACTTTTTATTCATTCATAACTTTTACAGATTTAAATCAAAACATTGTACAATTCTAGTTTTTTCAATTGAGGTCACCTCGCGTCTAATAATTATTATCAGTCCTCTTAATCACCTCATGTCATCAAATGATTCTTGACAATACTTAAAGATTTTGGAATTTCATTTGAATTACAAGGATAAAACCAACTAACCTGGGTAAAAAAAACTATTTTTACATTTACAATTTCTCAAGAAGTCAATTTTTCTCCTGTAGTCCTTCTTTACTACTTTAATGTAATATAAACACACTTTATTAAAAACTTTTTAAAACTTATTAAAGAAAGATTTCATTAACGCAACTAGGCCTGCAATACCGGAAACAGTTACTAATACTTGTATTCTGTATTATTTTTAAATCAAAATCGGTATAGGGGTGTTATACCGGTATTGATGAAGTCTATAAAATAAAACAAAGAAATGTTATAAGCTGAAAATCTTTTTATTAACATAAAAAATAAAATTTAATCAACATATATGTTATAATACTTATCAATATTAATAATTAGCTAGCGTATGTATGTATGAATGAATGTCTGTGATGTGTAACATTGTGATATCAATTAAAGAACTGTTACAATAACTTTCAAAATACATTTTTGAGTACACTGTCGGTAAGCATATTTTTAATAATATTTTTTTTGCGATTATTTAAATTATAAAATTGAAATTGCTGTCTATCTGTACACGTATTTTTAATAATAATTTGAAATAATTGAAATTGTCTTTTATCTTTATCTGCGAGTTTTTTCACGGGTTAAACCTAGTAGATAATAATTCAAATAATAAGTATATATTAAAAAATAATTAAATTAAATTAAATTTCTTTTGAAATAAAATTAATTGAATTTTGTTTAACATATTTTATCAATTTTCTAAAATCTTTCAATTATATTCAATTATACATTTGGAACTTCAATTGGCAGCAATAATGGTCTTATGAGAATATTAAATTTTTATTATAATGTCTGTACAAAAGCAACATATAAATATCGAAATAAATGTCATAAATCATAAATCGTGGACCTAAATAAATTTGTCAACCTAAATATACATGACGGATATTACGGACGGAAAATGAATAAATTTTGATTGGCTAAAAAAGACGCAAAAGTGATCAACACATTATCTCTATTTGATATATTTTTTGTAAAGATTAGTGAAGTCATTTGAAAAGGTAAAGTGAGTTTGTGTAATTTTCAAGCCAAAGACTTCGATTAGTTGAGCATAAAAATTAATTTTTTTAATAAAAACATAGACCCAAAAGCTGGTACCTTGATTATTTATTTCACCTATAACATTTTCAATAAATACTATGCATTAATACGTTGGAGGTATAGCCAGTAGTGTGCTGTTGAGAGTTCTCCAACGCTTGGAGAACCTTTTGTTAAAATATGGAGTTTGAAACAAAATTCCAAATAAAAATTTCGTTATAAAAATGAGGATAATATATGATGTGTTTATTCTAAAAGAAAGTTGCAAATTTTGTAAATTTCGATTTTATTTATACAATGACTTGTATGAGATTCACAGTGGCTCGGTGGACCCGTTGGGGGTAACCCTTCAAAGTCATTTGCACTCTGTCATAATTTTTTTATTGTCACCCAAAAATAAAAACTAAATTTTTCTAAATATATATTTTCTCTGCAAATAATTTATTTTTCATTTTTATCTAAGAATCGATACACGCAAATTAATCCAGCAGCTGAGATTCCTGCTCCCAACATTTATTATGTTAGTTCTGGGGAATCCAAGTTAGATTTTAATCGTTCCAGTTGCACTAAAAATTTCCATCCGGATATTGCTGTGAAAATCGAAGATAAAAATGCCAAACTCCCTGCTCCAAATTTGTACGACGTGAGATATTTTAATTATTTAATATTTCTTTCGAAAAATATTTTTCAGTTCAATTAAAAAGGAATTGTGTTGAATTTTTTATTTGAGATATTTTTAAGATTCCATCAACTATTGGAGAAAAGAATAATATATCTTCTTTCAAATCAAAAACTAATAGAGACAATAGTTTGGTGGCGGATACGTCTACAAAACCAGGACCAGGTAAATTATTTTGGAATTTTCTTGCAACTTTAACATCAAAATATTTTTGTAAATTACAATTTTAATTTATCTTTGCGAGATTTTCAAGTCCATAGGAAAACGAAGGTTAGAGGGAAGTTTTTCATTATAAATTTGTGAGAAAGTAATATAATAAATATAAACCACACAACTATGGTTAAGTTTATAAGTTTATAATCATAATCTTCGTTTTCTTGTATGCTGAATGTAATCGTTAAACAAACCTTAAATTTTATTTAGTAAACAGTAAATTCTTGATAAATGAAACCTTATCAAATTCAATTTTTATTGATTCATAATTCTCGATAAACGCAACTCATACACCCAATTCCGAAATTTAGTAACCTCTATAATTCACGTTGGTGTGCACACCAGTTGAGGTGAGTCACCATTTACGTGAAAATGAAGTTACTCAATTTCAATTATTCAATTCAGTTATTCAATTCAGTTATTCAATTTTTTTAAAAATGATTTTCAGGTAATTTTTTTAATTTCAGGTAACTTTAAGACTTGAATTTTGATTTTATATAATTATGAGATCATTATTCAAGTTCTTAAATATTACTGTTAGCCAGCATTTATAATATAACATATTGATAATTAAATTTCAGGTGTTTTTTTAGGAATTTGTACATTTTGAATTTATTTGGAATTATTTCAATAAAATGTAAGTTAGATATATTTTTGATTATAAATAAATTAACTAATTACCGAAAACATTTATTTTTTTAATACAATTAGGAAAGAAGGAAAGGCTGAATTTTATAATTTTTATAATGAAATTTTATAATGAAATAATTTATTTAAATTACGAATTGTGAATTTCTTTCTGCAAATTCTATTGTTTTGTAATTTAATGAATAAATCTTACATTGTCAGATTTCCACCTTCGCGAAAAGGCAATGTATCCTGAGAAATATCTGTAAATCTAAAGAGTTTATATT
>CAUHTR010007231.1:6237-43243 GCA_959609185.1 Schmidtea polychroa | reverse complement strand
GCTGTCACCGTAGATCTTTATCGGAAATATTTTTCAGATTTAAAAGAGTGGTTTTCTCAAATCAAAAAAGCTTTTTGATTTTTTTGAAAGACTTTATAGACAATGATGACATATAGTCAGAAACACGCAAATAATTATGCATTCCTAGATTAAATACAAATGGATATAATTAAATATGTTAAACATCATTTATCTCATCTAATTTATTTACAAATAACTTAATTTACCTAAAATATGTCACGTGAGTGTGACTCACATTCTATTTGCGTATAGTAGATTCAATTTGGAAATGATGTATTTAGTCAGTGTTCAACGGCAGTGAATGGAGAAAGTACTGATTTTCATTGCAATAATTATACCTAATTTTGTTTTCTCCTTTGCCAACAAGTATTAGCTATTCCTTGTGATACTTAGTAACAAAACCAATTACAGCTTCTTTTTTAATTTTTAAATGCATTCTTATTTAAAAATTATATTTTCTTAATGTCCACATTTATCTGGTTTGAACAGACATCAAGTGGTGCTTACGCCATCCTGAATAAGATTTGAGATTCTCCAAAGTTGGACAGGTGTTGAGAGGTAAGTTTATGATTACAAAGGGGGGTCTGGTATTTTGGTGGTAGCGCTATTATAAAAAATTAAATTAAAAATAGTTAAAAATTTCAATATTGTATATATATAATTCCTTGGAGAGCAAGATAATAGTGGTTAACAGCTAAATATACTATTTCTTTCGCCTACTCATGCGTTCAGGAATTTTAATTGAAAAATAAATTTATTTTGTCAACAAAGTTGAGTTAGGGAAATTTGTGTTTTGATTTAGGAGAATAATAAATTAATAATTAGATTTGCCATGGTTTATTGCACATTACAAGACATTGAGGAAGCCATAGGGCCTGTAATTGTGAGGCCAGGGTTAGTAGAATTCATTTGGGAAATTATTAGTCAAACGATAATATGGGCATGCGTTTGGTAAACTTTAGTTTCAGCTGTTGCAAAACCTTCAAAACCATTTCCAAATTAAATCTACTATAAGCAAGACCTTTGTAACACATTCGAAGGATTCATACATACAAATCAGTGATATGAAGTCAGAAACACGTGAAAATTAAACGTATATCCACACAACTTATTAACTTTTGCAATGGATAATAAACCAACAATGCTACTATGCTAGCTTATAAGTTGAAAGCAGTTTTTTAAGAAACTACAAAAACACAAAAATATTTTTATATAGTACGTTAGTATGTACGATAACTCAAAATGATGTGCTCACTTGTCACTTTTATGGATTTGGATAGATTCGACTGTAATCCATATTCCTTTTCATGACTGTATTGAGCTGTGGAACCTGGTTATTTATTTGATGTTAATGATCAATGGTAATGTGATTGCGACGCGAGGAAAAGATTGTAGATTCCAACAGAGTCTCCGCAAAAAAAATGTTTGGGACATTTGGAGTGCGTGTGAATTCTGGTATGTATACGCTAACTATTATCAAATATACAATAAAAAATAAAAAAAACAGAACTGTGAACGATTATGACTTTTATTAATTGTATAAAAAATATTGTATGACCTGCAGTTTACCGTCACGATGAGATTAGACTTTCAATCGAATACTTTTAATATGCCAAGATACGTATTGGTTTCGATTGTCTTACAATAATAGTTGTTTTAAGCTTCTAGGCCAGATTTCTCTAGAGCACTGGTGCCAACCCAAATCAATCGAAGGGCCAAATTTTCGGAAAAATACTATCACGGGCCACAATAAATTCATTTAAATAAATATAACTCGTTTTTACGATTCAAGTAAACTAGAATTCAATTTTTTAAATTAAAAACATGCTTAATTCGAATATGAATTCTAAAAAAGACAATTATTGATTTGATGTTTAAAATTGTGCCACATCAAAACGCTTCGCGGGCCACCGGTTGGCCATGGCTGCTCAAGAGTTTGGTTTACAATAACTTTCTGATATTTCTCTAGAATACGATAGATGACAAAATTTATTTATTTTATCAGGATTCGGTACAGGTTCATGTAATAATTGAAGCGTTTTGTTTCAAAAGCACAGCAAATCTCTTTCTTGGTTTCTGTTCTAATAGTTTTAGGATTGATATAGATTTTATTCGACCTATGATAGTCGGGGAAATTTCGGGTCTAAAATCGAATTTTCTTCTCAGAACTGTTTATTTTTTAACGTTTTTCTGATTTTTCTTGTTGTTAATACCGATGGGTGAATTTCTTTGTTCTTATCTGATTTTGTCTATGATCTGGTTTTTCTTATGGTCGTTTATTCTTTAGGTTTATCATTTTTCAATTTTAAATATTTTTTTATTAATTTATCAATAATCCTTTACCGATAATTTACCATAGTAAATTATCGCTATATAGTTTTTCAATCGGGGATTCAAAATCCTGTAAATCATAACAAAAAAAACACTAGAGACAACAAAACGTAATTACAATTATAAAGAAAAATAGAAAGGCATAACAATATATTATACAGAAATATAAAGTTAAAAGTTGCACACAAATTTGTAAAATTTTATTTATTATAGTTACAAAAGTTATATGCCCTATTTTTCATCAAAACTGCATTTTTTGCAATAACATAAATAAAAGAGAATATTGAGCATTATACAGGAATACCTCGCATAGTACGGTTTCGATCAGTACGGTTTCTCTATAGTACGGTTTTGAAATTTTCAAAATATGATTGTTTTTAAAATAATTAAATAAAATTTTCGAAATTTAAAAAGGTTTTTTTAAATTAATTTTTTAGAATTTATTCGTTATTATAAAATCATACGGCACGTGTTTAATAATTTGTTTTGTTACGTTTAATTTCTGGTTTGTAGTTTTAATAACAAATTGAATAAATAAACCTTAAAAAATTCACTACGGATACATTCACGATCGCGCGATAATAGATCAAAGTTGTTGATTTTATATTTTTAATCGTAGAGTATGTTGACTTTTATATATTTAGATTTTAATTTAAAAAATAAAATGAGTGGCTGAACAAAGTGTAAAAGTGACTCCACAACCAAAAAACGCAAATGGCTCACTTTAGAACAGAAGCTTAGCGTTATTAAACTTCATGAGGAAGGGGCTTCGTTTGCTAAAGTAGGAAAAGAAAGGGGAATGAACAAGGCGTCAGTTCGGAAAATTGTGAAAAATAAAGATCAATAAAAATACATAACAAAATATTTTTTGTTTACTAGATTATAATCACGATTTTTAAATTTCTTAATAGGGGTACTAAGCCGTAAATTTATTAGCGCCAGAATGCTTCGAATAGTCCGAGTTCAAATGGTACGGCTAAATTCCAGAACCGATTAACCGTACTGTTCGAGGTATTCCTGTATATCGTTGCTGGTATATATGTTTTTTATGAGACGGATGTGGTTATTTTTACTGCATAACAAATTAAATATTGATGAAATATTTGAAACGATGAACGATATTGGGATGTAATATGTGTTAAAGCTGAAAAAGTAATTTCACATAAATATATGGGTTTGAGTGGCAGAAGAACATTTAATGTCATATCAGAAATTGTGGGAAATTCAGTTCTAGTTCCGATCCACAATTCAGTCAAGGACATTTTTGGAAATCTAGTTTGAAGTCTGAGTCCATATACTGTTGGAATGTTTTTTGAACTGTCTCACTAGTCAAAATCATCTTAAAGAGTCTTTGATGTGAATCCCATAAAGTTGTAAGACAAAATCAAGAGTTGATGCTTAATCAGAAGAAAGTAATTGGTCTTACACCATTGAGGTTTATTCAAAGGACATCGTTTTAAAATGATATCGAGGCTCAGTGTCTAATATTGAGATTGTCACAATGTTTCGTATCAAAGAGTTAAAATTATATACAGTCCCCCCATGTCTGATATTTCCTTTATAAAACACAAATATAAAAAAAATGAAATTTTCAATATTATTCCAATATTTATTAATCAAATATTTTTACTGAAATTTATTACAAATATTTTTGTTATCAAGGGAATATTCATTTTGGAATTCAAATAATTAATTAAATTTCCTTTCAAGCCAATATTTATAATTTACCTTTTGCCACAACAAATAGAGAAACCTTCAAAGGAATTAATGTAGATTAATTTAAAATTCTCGTGCAAAAAGTATTTAAATTTCATTAATTAATTTTTCTACAATAAATAGTAAATAAATTTTATCAAATGTAATTAGTGACCTTATTTGTTTTAATGAATCATTACTTCATTCAGTTAGGTTATTTTGGAATTCGAATGCTGATATTGATATTGCAGATTTAATATTTGTGTGAACAATTCTACATGACAGATAACAATTATTTATTCAAAGTCCTCGTCATAGGTGAATACGAAACAGGAAAGACGAGTATAATCAAACGGTACGTACACAAGTACTTTTCCTATCACTACCGTACAACGGTAAGTTCAATGTCACATTGCGTATTTGTTGCGTATTTGTTACGATTTTGTAGTTTAGATTGGAGTCGATTTTGCACTGAAAGTTTTGCATTTAGAAGACGGCAAAATAGCGAGGCTTCAACTATGGGACATTGCTGGACAAGAGAGGTTCGGAAATATGACAAGGTCTTATTATAAGGAGGCGTCTGGTGCTTTTGTTGTGTACGATGTCACAAGGTTGAGCACCCTGGAAGCTGCGATAAAATGGAAAATCGATCTTGACAGTAAAGTTACTCTACCGAATGGAAATCAAATTCCTTCCATTCTAATGGGAAATAAGGTAAATTTCATGGGGATTGAAAAGGATATTGAATTGAATACCAAAATATGAATAGTCAGATTGCGTACGGGCCCATCAGCTAGGAGATGAAAGGTTTTTGGATCAAATTGTTCGGGAAAATGGATTTTCGGGGAGATCTTTCACATCGGCGAAAGAAGACCTCGGAATAAATGAATCTGTGAATGAATTACTTGAAATAGTAAAACATTTGATTTGAATTTTTATAGCATTTTCATATTTTCATACTTTCATATATATATTTATATATACTTTACCATATAAATTCATATTAAGAGATTGAAAGGGGTTATCTAATTGTTGGAATTGTCCGTCGTTGAAGGTTATCCTTTGGTTTCCTTGAATGTATGTGAGTTGGAAGATGTTGTAGACCATTGAACAGTTTATATGATTGTCTTCCAACACGAGGGAGGTTTTGTTATCTTCATGGCTTTAATCTAAATGCTCGTATTCAAAGGTAAAGATAACCGATACAAGCATCTTATAGATAATTATGGCTAGCCTTGAAACATTGAGAGTTTTGTTTAAATCATGAGTTATTTCAGTAATTGATTTAATCTGTCTTAATGACAAAATATGATTTTTCATGTTTTTTATTTCTTCTTTATTTACCTTAATGACCATCGTGAAAGACCATCAATCCCTATACTTTAGACTGCATGTACACCAGAAACCATTAAGATACACTTCCTATAATATAAGAATAAAATCAATAATCTTACATTTGATTTCACGCTGATGTTCTCATTGATGGTGCAATGAGATACGCCTTACACGAAATCTAAAGTGGTAGAAAAATTAAATACTGCACACAAACACAACACATACTAAAAAACACATGCAAACTTTCTATATATAGAAATTTGCCGCTGAGATATGTTTCTATAATAACTTTATTTTAGACAATTTTGAGAAATAAAATAGCTGAAAATATTTTTAAATCTATTTATAACGAAAGTATTTTAAATTGTCATGAAAATGACAAAATATCACCGTAAGATTTATTTTTGAGTTAAAATTAAGTTAAATATTCATTAGAATTTCTCATATTTGTTTTAGAAATGTTTTAGAAAAATATATTTTTGGCTATTGATTTAATTATAATTAAAAATATATCAGACTTACATTATATCAAAATAATTCCAAAATAAATATAAAATAAATTTGATAAAATTCCTAAAAAACCTGAAAATTAATTAAAAATAATTTATAATACAAATGTTGACTAAAAGTAATATTTAAGAACTTGAATAATGATCTCATATCTATATGGATCAAAACTCAAGCCTTCAAAACCAATTACTGTACACACTAACCACCACTATAGAAAATGTATCTGAGGTGTTTCTGGTGTAGAAATATTCTTGTTCTTATTTGCATATAGTAAATCATCATGAATCTTAATCATTCTAATTGAGAAAAAAATATTTTTTGCATATGAATTTACAGTTAAAATGTTTGGTATGCAGAGATCACTTTTGATTTTATGAATATATTTTAATAAATAATAATATAAACATATTTTTAAGTGTTTTTCAATATTGTTTCATTATAAAAGTAATGATTTTTCATCTATCAATTTAAACTGATGAAAATATCGGTAAAATTGGTGACCTGAACAGCTATTGTCTACAATATTGTCCTGAAATATAAACCGTTTCGTGCTAAATTTCATGTAAGAAAAAACGGTTTTCATGTAACTTATATATTATTTGTTAACATCACACTGCACTTCAAAATATAAAACTTTTAACACGTGTATTGACAGGATAAACTTCCAATTATATGAATATTTACTGCTTACATATAATTGTACGGATTTTGTTTAATCAAATTCTGGAAATTTTTCATTTTAAATTATTCTCTAATTATCTATTTTAATGGAGAAATTATTTCAATAAAATGTAGGAAAAAGCGTTATTGATAAAGTCATTGAATGCGAAAATTAATGAGCAGAGTGCAGTGAATAGTTGTGTTTTAAATGTTTTTAAATAATTCGTTGCATATTGTAGGTAAAATTAAATAATTATTAAATTAAATTTTATATTTGATTGTAAAAATTTAAAAAAATAATATATTATTTGAATTATAACGAAATATTTTTATTTAAAAATTTGATATAATTGATAATTAATGCAATTAATAAATCTATAAAATCTATAATTTCTATAGTTAGTATATCCTGTCGAAATATAATTCGTGAAACAAATGTTTGATTGGCGCTTTCTTATAATAAAATGTAAGTTGATCTTTTTTGAAAAGATTTAGGAAAGAATATTTTAATATACAGCAAAGCATTTTTATTACAATTATTCCAAACAATTTAAACTCACGAATTTTTTTATTTATTTTACCAAAATAAAAATTTACTTGGAATGCTAGCCACAGAAATGGTTTACAAGTTAAATAAAAAAATTTTATTTGCATAACAATGGGTGTATCTGATACAGCAGGTGCAGTTTATTGCTTGTTTGCATGTGTCTTTTATTATAGATGTGCCTCTATGTAAACTATACACCGCCCAGATCATTGATACTTTGAAAGCAAATGGTAACATTTAGTTAGAGAGAGCGATTATTGATATTGGATAATATGCTTCGAGTTTTCTTGATTAAATACGAGTCTAGATTGGAAATAATTTACACCATTACTTTATAAGTTAAAAATGCTAAAGGTAATCGGATGCACTTGTAAACAGTTTCTGTGTATCGACTAATTTTTATGATTTTTCATACGCCATGTTTACAAGTTTACAGATTATTTCTGTGACCAAGCTATTTTGCAAACGATGTGATTTCCAGTGTACCGGGGAAAGTATGCAATAGAGTTGAATCAACAATATTGTATACTTACCTGGCGCGAAGAGAAATCTTCGCGTCTCCTGCATAGTACTGATGAGAGCCAAAAGCTCGAAACTAGTCTACTATTGGGATTTGCACTGGGTATCACAAAGCTTGTACTGAATAATAATAATAATAATAATAATAGTAATAATAATAATAATAATAATAATAATAATAATAATAATAATAATAATAATAATAATAATAATAATAATAATAATAATAATAATAATAATAATAATAATAATAATAATAATAATAATAAAAGAATATTTGGATTAAGATGATGAAAACCTGCGAGGAAGAAGAGCCGAAAGACGGAAAGACAAACGCCATCAAAATTACAAGGAAAGCAAATCAAAAAACCGAAAACAGAAAAATAAATTGCTGCTAAAACCAACAACAATGACAAAGATTAAATGAAAATTTCTCACAAATTTATTAATTATTTCAGCCGAAATTTATTTTGTTTATTCACTTTTGGTGTCGACTAATTGATTAAATTTTCACCGTGCACCAACAAAATATGAAAAATGTTTTAACGATTAACTCGGCCCGATTATTGATTCATGGAGGACTTTGATCGGATAATTTCTGATCTTATCAGTATTATTACTATATTATTATGTCAATACTGATTTCACCTTAGTCACATTTACATAGCTATTTTTTATAGCGATATTATTATTATTTTATTATTATTATTATTATTATTATATTATTATTATTAATTATTATTATTATTATTATTATTATTATTATTATTATTATTATTATTATTATTATTATTATTATTATTTAAAACAATAAAATGATAATTTAAGCCTTTTGCTGCAAATAATGTATTTAATGAAAAAATTTTCGACTATAAGATAGTCCTTGTCAATCCTTGAAAAGGACTACCTTATAGTCGAAAATTTTTTCATTAAATACATTATTTGCAGCAAAAGGCTTAAATTATCATTTTATTGTTTTAAATAATAAATGCTGCTACCAAGCAATCATCATTTTATATTATTATTATTATTATTATTATTATTATTATTATTATTATTATTATTATTATTATTATTATTATTATTATTATTATTATTATTATTATTATTATTATTATTATTATTATTATTATTATTATTATTATTATTATTATTATTATTATTATTATTATTATTATTATTATTATTATTATTATTATTATTATTATTATTATTATTATTATTATTATTTATTATTATTATTTTCTTTTACTATTATTAGCTGACTAAATTTAATAATGAAATATTCAGTTTCTAATAAATTAAACTGATTGTATAAACTATTTGTTCCTATAGAATTTTTATGATCATTAATAAAAATAAATTTAGGAGTAAAAATTAATTATATATTATTTGTTATATAATTATAAAGGAATAAATTGATGAAAATATTTACAATGTAAATGGTCGCTGCAAAAGTTATGATTGTCTGATCACACAGGCTGAAAAGGCTTCATTGAAACATTTCTCTCATTATTTCACAAACATATCACAAATTCAAAGAAATCATTCCAAATTTCCTAAGGTCTTACCATTGAATGGACGGCGGACCGGATTGGCACAAAGGCCAAATTTGTTATTGTAAACATAAAATAACCTATCTAACACGAAAAAATAAACTTCATATAATCTAAACTGGAAAAAATTTATTAAAACAAAATTTATTAAAACAAAAAATTTCTTCTTAAAGGATTTCATGGTAAATTAGAAATAATCAATAAATCTCCCAGTGAAATTCCCAAACGAAAAATTACAATTGAAATTATTTCAATGAAGCTTAATAAGAAAAATAAACGAAAAATTTTGTAACTGGATCAAATAACAAAACAAACTGAAAAATATTTTAATATTATCTCACTGAAACTAAGTGAAAATAAGGTATTTTCATTTTGATTAATAATAATAATAATAATAATAATAATAATAATAATAATAATAATAATAATAATAATAATAATAATAATAATAATAATAATAATAATAATAATAATAATAATAATAATAATAATAATAATAATAATAATAATAATAATAATAATAATAATAATAATAATAATAATAATAATAATAATAATAATAATAATAATAATAATACAATGAGAAGAAGAATAAGGAAAAAATTATAATAATAAATTATAAACATATTTTTTCTAATAATAATTAAATTTGTAAAATGCTTTGTGAATATTTTTAAATTGAGAGGTTGACAAAATTTGATAAAATGCGCCTGATTCAGTCAGATGTCGTTGGCAGAAATTTTATTGGTTAGAGGACATTTTGTCCCCCCCCCCTCCAACTTTATCAGATTATTCCCATTTCAACGAACAAATTGGGGAGATAATTTAAATATTAAAGTATTTCTTTTTATTAAACTGAACAGAAAAAGTAAATGCCCTTGTCACCCCAGCAATATGTCACTGATCTTAGGCAAAATTAAATTACATAAATTCACTTATATTCATTTGCAGTGAGTTATTTTTTTATTATTATTATTATCATTATTATTATTATTATTATTATTATTATTATTATTATTATTATTATTATTATTATTATTATTATTATTATTATTATTATTATTATTATTATTATTATTATTATTATTATTATTATTATTATTATTATTATTATTATCATTATTATTATTATTATTATTATTATTATTATTATTATTATTATTATTATTATTATTATTATTATTATTATTATTATCATTATTATTATTATTATTATTTATTGATTTATTGAAAACAAATAAATAAATAATAAATTTCCAGCTAATTGTTACAAATTATATGATATATAGATAAATTTGTTTGAATGCATCACAACGTGATTCAGAAAGGTTATTGGCAAATCAATTACAATCCAAAGTTCTAGTGTTAATTTATAAAGTGAAAAATCAATAAATTGTGCCGTGCGAATAGTCAACATGTCAGAAAAGGAATATTTATTCAAAGTCCTTGTCATAGGAGAATTGGGATCTGGGAAAACCAGCATCATTAAACGATATGTACATAAATTTTTCTCCCAACATTATCGAGCAACTGTGAGTTTTATTGGCAAATTGTTTTTAATAAATTATTTCGGTTTTTATTACCAATTAATAGATCGGAGTGGATTTTGCATTGAAAGTTCTTCCTCGTGACGATTCGTCAGTCGTACGTTTGCAGCTGTGGGATATTGCTGGACAGGAGAGGTTTGGGAATATGTTGCGAGTTTATTACAAAGATGCAATGGGAGCATTTATTGTTTACGATGTAACCAGAATGAGTACATTTGAAGCTGTGGTTAAATGGAAAAAAGACCTTGATACCAAGGTCACACAGCCGAATGGAGACCCTATACCTTGCATCTTATTGGGGAATAAAGTATAATTAATCATCCTAAATATTAATTGATTTCGAATTGCAGTGTGATTGTGAACCAGAGGGGAAATTATCAGATTCTGTTTACCTTGATGAGTTCGTAAATGAGCACGGATTCGTTGCCCGATTCAATACTTCAGCCAAGGAGAATATTGGAATCGACGAAGCAGCAAATTCTTTAGTAGAAAAGGTCGGTTCATTTTATGATTTTATATTTACCTTTTATATTGGGTCGTCCTCTATCATTGTTGAACAACAGGTGCACCTTAGATAGAATTATATTGTTATTTCTAAAAGAAATGTAGCATCTGAAAGTTTCAGAATGTTTCTTCCTAAAGTTCCCAGGCGAGGCTCTAATATAGGTTGGCAGTTGAATGTTCTCATTGAATTTATTTATGGTTATAAGTTATAGGTCACTAGGAATGCTTACAAATCCCAAGGATTCAACATTGGGGTAAAATTGACACCATACTCTTAATAATTTTTGGATCCTTTAGTATTATCTTGGTTAATAATAAATAAATAACTGTTAACATTTAAAGTCCTTTATTAACCAATTAAAAATCACCTCCGTAAACTTTAGCACCTAAATTAGCACCTGTTTTTCAAAGTTTGCTAGGTTTAATTAATCTTATTTGTTTTTTTATTAATTAATTCAATTATTTCTAAAACAAATGATGCCAATGCGGATTCTCTTTTACAGAGCTCCATAAGAATTATTCCCTTAGGACTCCTGGACTCCTGGTTGACTATTTCTATTATTTCATTTCATTCCATTCATCATCGAGTAAAATGGACTTATAAAATAATATTTTCATTTGTATAACCCAGAGATAAGGAAACATTGTCTAGGAAGAATCAGATAAAAATCACACACTTCATGACAAGATATGTTGAAACCTTTGTACACCCTTTATCTGGGTAAAGTAAAAATTTTCAAATATTTTAATAAATAAAACATCAATTCAAAATCTGTGAAACCAATTGTATCATATCAAACATGATAGTAATAATTACCCTTCAATAACCCTCCAATAACCCTTCAATAACCCTCCAATAACCCTTCAATAACCCTCAATAACCCCTGGGATTCTACCAGATCAAATATCAAATACCTTCCAGGACAGTTGTATATGTTCCAGATATGAAAGAGCCGATATATTGAGAAAGATTAAGTCAGAAGATAAAAAACAAATAATGATAAAATTGTGACATTAATTAAATAATAAATTACACCATTAAATTAATATATATAAATAAATATATATAAAATCGCAGCAAATACATTATATACTTGAATTAATATTATTATAAATTTCTTATAATAACTATTTTCAATTTCCACCACTGAATTCTTTTCAATTGACATTATGTTTATTAAAAAATTGACTATGAATCAATATTAGGAAATCAAAACATTTTATTTTAATGAGAATTATTAATTAATTAAATTAATTAAATATTAATTAATTTGCATTTAATAAATATTATAAGTAAATAAAATTAAATATAATTATAATATAAATATTTAATCTAAAATAATATAATATTTATACAATTAAAATTATTAAAATTTAAAATTATTTAAAATATATTTTTTTTAAAAACAGCGTTTATTTCAAAATGCACAAAAAGGTAGAAAATAAATTTTTTTTATGATTAAAAATTGTGATTGCATTTTTTATGTTATTTAAATATTTGTTGAGAATTTTATAAAAAAGAAATTAATTTGTGGAAAAACAGAAAAGATTAGTAGAAATAAAATGTTAAAATTGTCGTAGCTAAAACTATTTTTGCCAAATAACTTGTGATAACATTTTTGTTTTGAATATTCTGCTGCATTTTTTACTGTTGTTAATCATTCATTTATAGTAAATTTCAGAACTGCTAGGATTGTTGAAAGCAAACGAGGATCATGTAAAGGAGGTATGTTTGAAAAGTCTTTCAGGTTGAAAGAAAATTTATTTATCTACTTTGTTTGGCATTTTGAAATAAAACCATGTTTACCTTAATGTTTCATAATAACACGCGGGTTACCTTAACCCTTTGAGGGCACCGTGCGACTACAGTCGCACAACTTCATTTTGGTCTTGAGGGTGAAATTCGACTCTAGTCCACTAAATGCCAAAACCTTCTAGTTTGCACCAATATATTCTACAGCTTGTAAAAGTTTTCAAAATAGCCATATTTTTAATTATACGTCAATTTAGGAAAAATTCATTTTTTATGGCAAAATTGCACCTTTGGGGGAATAAAAAATTTTGAGCACGTCACCCTCAAAGGGTTAAGGAAAAAGTGATATTTTTCAAAAATTAGAGAATAGTGGGTTTTCTTCAAGAATACGCATACATATTACATATTACATATTACATATTACTCGAATGTAACAAGCAGAGCAGGATAAATTCAAACGTTTGATAAAATCAAGATCCAATCAAAAAGCAGATAATTCAAATAAAAAGATGAAAATCTTCAAATTTCAAATTTTAACTACTTTCTTTTTCATAGTTAAAAATTCTCATACTTTGTTTTTAATAAACTTGTAACTTGTAGCAAAGGCTTGTCATATCATTTACTAATTATTTTTGTGAATTGATTTTCGTCTCAGTAAAAATTGTTTATATTATAAACCAGTGGTTCTCAATTAATATAAAAGCGCGGAACACCATTCACATGATTTTTTTTTACGCGGAACACTGACAAAATAATACTTGCCCACAATGAGTGACCAATCATAAATTACTATAAATCTGTCGTAAACGTAAACAATGCCTTCTTATAAGCAAATAAAATACCACGCGCAACAATAACCAGCAATAAAAACACTTTTATATTTGTATGTTTATATATCTGTGTAACGGCTTCTTATTGAATCATATTATAAAAAGATTAATTGAGGTTTTTGATGATTTGTATCTTAAATGCAAATTTAAAGATAAAATGTCATTTTTTTCGCGGAACACTGGAAGCGTAATCGTGGAATACGGGTTAAGAACCACTGTTATAAACACTGAAATATAAAACTGTTAAAATATATTATCATTTATGACTGCCATACTTGGTGGTCCAAACTGGACATGTAAGGGGTTTATAATGTTTTCTGTCTTTTGACTATTGTAGGAATACATTTTAGATTTCTGTTACTGAGTTCGTTTCATGCTTACCAACATTACATAATATATAACTTCTGGAAACCTCTTACAAACAGAGGCTAATCCTGAGGTGTACCTGCCCTATTGTAACGGGTTTGAAAGGTGCAATTAAGTAAAAGATACGAAGATGCAATCTATAAAACTGCAAGTTATTAGTCTACTAAAAACTATTTATCTATCATTAAGTTTATTTTAAAAAATTATCAAAATTAAATATTTTGTGTATTTTTAAAATTTTAAAAATTGAAATTTTCATTTTTTCATTTTAACCTGACAGATCCAAATTTTTACATTCGTATGCAAATCGGTGAATTTATCTAAATATTTTTCAAAATTTATCTCACATGATGTCAACTATTTGTATTATTATTATTTTTATTATTACTAATATTATAGTTATTTATATAATTATATATATGTAATTATGTACGAATTGATATGTTAATAACTTACTGTCAAGTTTATCTCTCAATTTTATGACAACTTGCATCTGATAAAAACTCACGTGAAATCGTAAACCTCAAATTCAACGTAAATTTTATAATTAAAATTTTAATTGAATTTTAAAAAATTATTTAAAACATTAGAAAATGAATTTATAATTAATATAAAAAATTTTAATTTTAATTTATATATTTTTTGTTTTACTAAATGGATAAATTAATTGTTAGAAAATATTATTCATTTATTTTTACATGATATTATCTTTATATTTATTTATAACCTCGTTATATTTCATTGTTTATTTATATATCTATATTTGACAGTATCATTTGATTTTAACATCATTACATCAATGAATACAACTTTCTGACTCGAATGACGCCTTGATAAGCATAGATTATAAGGGTCAAGAGGCTCGTGAAATTACCAAACAAGTGAAGGTGGTACCATTTTAAGAGTCTTCAATAAATCCCATGTAATAATAAAAAATTAATTAAACAACTTAAAAATTTATTTTATTACAAAAACAAATACATGCAAATAATTATATATATATATAAAAAATGAACACCAGATAAATTTCAATAAAAATTAAAAAATAACATTTTTAATTTAAACTTTTTTAAATAGATATCACACATTTTAAATACATTTTTAAAATAAAATTGTTTTGCCAGAAATGTTTTTTATTATAACCAAAGTTTAGAATGACTAATTTCTTTAAAAGGGAACGTGCAGTACAGTACAAGCGCTATTGTTACACACAATATCCATTGATTTTACAATATCTAACCGTCGAGTTACACTTTTTGCTTCAAATGTTTGTGTGCAAATTATATTTTTAATTTTCGTTTTCTTCTTTATACCTTCATATTGTGATAGAGTTATATGTTTAACAAAAATGTCACGTTTATAAAGCTGAAAAGATTCATAGAAAACTGTTTTGGTCCATTGGTCAAAAATGGAAGTTTGTAGTAAAATGAAATTTTCATTTGGGAAAGAAAAAGAAGAATTTTGTTGTTTTGTCCCATAAGTGCGTTGATATTTGTGTCTCCACAATATATTTATCTGTTTTTTGAAAATCCCCTTTCAATATATATTAAATTTCTTAATGACCTGTTTGCGTTATAATATTAAAACAAATAAATAAACTTATATTATTGAAACACACAAACTTAAGTGTTTTAATGTTTCATTAATAATAACATTTACTATAAAATTGAGAAAATGATAGAAAGAATAATTTTTAACACACAAACCCAATATTTAATAAAAAAGTATATGTAAACTTTCGATGTGTAGAAATGTTGCATGGAATTATAGAATTTAAAATTTTAATTTTTGTAGGAACAATGACAGAAAAAAATTTAAAATTTACTACTTTGAAGTTGTTGAAAAAACAGTAATTGATATGGACGAATTTTATTTTAAGCGGTCGTTATGAATACCACAAAGTTCATTTAGTTTTATAATTTAGAAATAAGGCGAGAAAACATTAACAAACTCAATATAAAATTCTAAATTTATTATTTTATAAATATTCGTCATTTATTCTCAAAAGATATAAATAAAATGAAAATATGTGACAAATAATATAAAAACATTAAATTAAATTAAAAATAATTAACAATTAATTTAAATTGTAAAAAACCCTAAAAGATCAAATTCATAAAACAATTCATAATCTAAATAAAAATAGTTCTATCAGAAATTATGAGTCATATATTAGTTTTATACACAAACCTTTATTATACATGTTATTATTTCATTCAAGCACCTATATGGTAGACAAATGAATAAGCATAAATTAAACAAGTCAACACAGTTTCTATAGTAAAAAAGACAAGTAAACTTGCAATGAAAATTTACCGTTTCAAAATATAAGGATTTTGTAAAATATTGTTTTCAAGTTCGTTTTATTATTATAAAATAAATAACTTTATTAAATAATATTTTTTTATAAGTTAGCTCCCAGGAATTCGCATAATAATCTTAAAATACATCCCAAATTAAAAAAAGAATTAAAATATTAATATATAATCTGAAAACAATTGAAATTATATTAAAAATAAAATTTTTTTAATATTTTTATTGCACTTTTTACAGTTTATACGATATGATATTTTTTACTTCTTACTTAAATATAACCATATTGAAATTCATTTTTTTACAGTCCTGAATCTTACTGTTTGTGTGATGGGTACCTTCTTTGTCATACCCAGAATCCTTATATTACGACTGATATTAAATTATGAATATCCTCCCAAATAATTTTACGTCTTTTTCATTTTTCAAATGAATGCAAAATAGATTCCATTAATACTAAATATCTAAAAAATACATAAAATATTTATTTCATGTCTGGAGCTAAATCATTTTACATTCGAAATTTATGGAAAATTTTGTAAATAAAATTGTTATTAAATTTTACCTAACATTGCGTGAGTGGTCCTATGGAGAAAATGATTGATATGCATTGAGAAATTGCCCATTATTTTCTTATATATTTGCAAATTGAAAACGTTAGCCAATAATCTTACAGTCGAAATTAATTCCTTTTTATTAAAATATTATTATAAGTTATACTATTATTATTATTATTATTATTATTATTATTATTATTATTATTATTATTATTATTATTATTATTAATAATAATAATAATAATAATAAGTGATGATATCCCGGTAGCAGCATTAACTAAATGTTCAACGAGTAAATGTTAATATAAGCAAAGTATATATTTAATATAAAATAATTTTCAAATATAGCAATATTCCTTAATAAATTTGCCTGAACGAAATCGATAAGGATTATTGTTATAATCGATAATTATTTCATTTTATTAAGTATATACTTTGCAGCAAAAAAATATATTATCACCGACTTCTTAATGTTATTATTATTATTATTATTATTATTATTATTATTATTATTATTATTATTATTATTATTATTATTATTATTATTATTATTATTATTATTATTATTATTATTATTATTATTATTATTATTATTATTATTATTATTATTATTATTATTATTATTATTATTATATGAAAATTTTATAATAATTTCTAAAAAAAGTATTTATTATAAAATCTAAACATTTTCATATCTAATAAGTGGTTATATCTTTAAGTGGTTATGTCTTATATATTCGGCATAGGGAAAATCATGCGTTAGTGGGTATTGCTAATATAATCACATATTGAAATGATACATTTCATCTTGACTCGACGTTCTATATAAATCCATTGAATCATAAATCATATCATCAATTTCTGCTACTTATTGCTCTTCCTTGATGTAAATCGAATGCTTTCTCACCATCATTTTCATTGTTATTTTCCTTATCTATTGCCACTATTTCTATAACGTTTGGTCCACTTTGATCCAAATTACATATCCCTTTGACATTGAACCAAAAACAATGTCATTTAAAACTGGAATTTTCTTGAATTACTTTTTTTATTTTCAATTTCCTTTAACGTCGTTTCTTTAAATATCGACCAATACTGTTATTTATTTTATACATATTTGTGGTGCAAACATTATCAAGTGGCTTTATATGAGTATAATCTAAAATAATGATAAAGATAAAGGAAAGTTCTCTCAAAATACAATTTCAATATGCGTGCTCAATGCTATTAAATATTTAATATTATGCAAAATCCTCTAGTTAATAAATTTTATTGATATTTTGAAAGAAATTTTAAAAATATTAATAAAATTGAAAATTTTCAGGAAAATTAATTAATCGATCTGAAATTTTGAAAGAATGCATTATTCTCAACGACAAATCTATCTGCCAAATTTCAACTCTATCCAATTACGGAAAGTGGATTCATTTGCCGACACAAGATTGGTGTGGCTCGTACAAACATTCAAACATACATACAAAGTGATGTTAATATAGAGAGTTTAAAAAAGAAAACTATATTAACAATATGACCTTGAGTGTAGAGTAGTAAGAAGTAAACAAAAAGAAAAATTTGTATATAAAATTTCATTTTCATAAAGTTTTATAATTTCCTTGATTAATTTATAGTTTTTCTATCCTACCTAATTATGACAGGAAAACTGACAAAATATATCGTAAAATTGTAATTAAATCATTTCCATGTTTATTTCATTATCAATAAAATTATGTTATTTTATTAAATATAATATAAATAATTATGATTATTAAATTGAATAAAAATCAAATTTTAAGAAATTGTAAATATTAAAAATGTTAATAATAAAACATTTTTACAAATAAATATAATTTGGGAATTTTCAAATAAATTTTTCAAATTTATAACTTTTGTTTTAAATTTTGTTTAAATTTTTTCTAGAAAAAAATTATTTTTAATAAGTAAGTTTTGAAAAGGATTAAATTTAAACCAGTTAAAAATATATATAATTTAATTATATTTATATATTGCGATATTTAGATGATGACAATTATTCAAGGTCCAGAGGTCAAAAAAGACAACGACTTAATCAAACTTGGAAATCAAAAGTCTACAGATAAGCCAACGCAAAACTCGAAATGTTGCTAATAGTGTCTGATTCAAACAAATAATCACATTTTCAACTAATGTTCGACATGAATTTTATGTAATCACTCTAATGAAGCAGATGGATAAATATTCTTTTGTTTATTCTCTGTCCTATGTAAACGTTTCAACATGTCTGACGTGATTTTTAAATATTTGATAAATTCTTGTAGTTTTGTTTAAATTAATCCAGTCGACATGAGTTTAAATGTGATAATAATATATTAGTTCAATTGTCAAAACTAATTTTAATCAGACTTTGGCAAATAATTGAGATCATTCACAATTGAAATCAATCAATTGTGTTTTTATTGGTTCAATTATTAATCAATACCTATAAAAGGTTTGAAAGGGGGGGGGGGTTTAATATTTTGGTAAAGGTCAAGAAAATTCATTGACCTAACTGTGACCTTCTCCCATACTCTTCTCAATTCCTGTTAGGTCAAAAAAAATATAGATCAATTGCACAAAATTTCAGATAAATCAATAAATTACAAACAGTTAAAAAAAATTTATTGAAGATGTACTTATTACTATAGAAAAAGACACTAACGCTGATTTGATATGACCTTATGTGGCTTTAAAGTACTTTTAATAATAAATTAAAAATTAACCTATAATAAAATTGTGTGTGTCATTGACAATATTGACATTAAATACAATCCTATAATATATGTGGATAGAAAAATGTATAATATAATATAATATCTAATAATGTATATATATATACAGGGCCGGCTTTAGTTGGAAGCGGTGGATGCAAAGCATCGGGGCGCCTCTCGGAAAGGGCGCTAAACAATTTAGAATTTTAGTTTCTTTTTAATATTTAACAAAAAAACCATTAACAAATTTTTTTTTTTAAATAAAATTTCCTTGAAAAACTACTGGCCTACTAGTTTTCGAAGTGTTTAAGAATTGTTTAATTATTTCGCAGAACAAAATAAATTATACATGCATAAATTTATTTTGAAACGGCCTGCTATATTCGGTTTAGTTATTTCGATTAAAAAAATTAATGCTAAAAAAAATTATTTTAAAAGTCTACCAGTTCTATTCAGTTTTCAATCAGTTCAGTTGTTATTTGGTAAACTTTTTTCGCTAATAAAAAAAAAATTTAATATTAAAATTTTAATAGTAAAATAAAAAAGTGTTCAGTACAGTTTAATAGTAAAAAAGTGTTTTGTTTCAGTACATTAGTTATTTTGCGGAATTGAATCATTGTACGGTGGTAGGTATTATTTAATTATTTTTATCTTTACTTCTAAAATTTATATTTTTTTAATTAAAAAAATTTTTATTAGCTTACCTATATCATAAAATATGAATTCAAAGACAAAATTATCCGGGTGTGAAAATCGAAAACGAAAGGCGAAGAGAGAGTTGGAGGAACAAAAAAATCAGGGAAGCCTTAACCAATATTTAAAAAAAGCAAATTTGACAATACCTACAATAACGTTAACGGATGATCAGATTATTCCAGAGGATAGCACAAATGGTGAAGTTAGAAATAATGCCACTAATGAGACACGATCTATAAATTTACAAACAGAAATAACATCTTCATCTAACAAAGAGCTTCAAACCATACATTTAACTGAAACTATAAGTAATAGTGCTGATTTTCATTCAATTGATCCCGCAACTTGGCCTAAATTTATTAATGATAAAATTAGAAAAATTATTATTGAGCAAGGACCAATGCAAATAAGGAAAGAAGTTTATCCCCGTGATGATGATGGACGAAGTTTTACTAATTATTATTACAATCGTAAATTACCTAATAATGAAATTATACCAAGATCATGGTTAGTTTATTCAAGTTCAGCAAACCGTGTTTTCTGTTTTTGTTGTAAATTGTTTATAAATCAAATAGAAGGAAACCAGCATTTGATTATAAATGGTTTTAGTTGCTGGAGAAATTTGTCAAAAACACTTGCAGCTCATGAAGTTAGTACATTACATGTTAATTGTTTTTTAAAGTGGACTCAATTAAAAAAGAAAATGAACAACTTAACTACAATAGATGCTGAACTCGTAAAAGTATACGCAGTTGAAAAGAAACATTGGTACGCTGTTTTGGAGAGAATTGTCGAACTTTTTTCTAAATTTGACATAGTAATAGCAAATCATTTAGCAAAGATACAAAAAAAGGAGACACAAACAGTTCATTATTTAGGCAAAACTATACAAAATGAAATAATATCGTTGATCTCTTCGAAAATTTTGCAAAATATTATTCAAATGATAATTAATGCCAAATATTTTTCTCTAATATTAGATTGCACTCCTGATATTAGTCATAACGAACAAATGACATTTATAGCCAGATTTGTCAATAAAGATGAAAATAATGAAGTTGCAATAAGCGAACATTTTTTGGGATTTTTAAAAGTATCTGACTCCACAGGAAAAGGTTTAGCAACTTATCTTATTGACAACATTAAAGATTTAGGTTTGAATATTAATGATCTACGTGGACAAGGTTACGATAATGGCGCAAATATGCATGGGAAAAATAATGGGGTCCAAAAACGTATTTTAAATTTGAATTCTCGTGCATTTTTCGTCCCATGTGCTGCACATACACTTAATTTAGTAGTGAATGATGCAGCCAAAATTAACACAGAATCATTTAGTTTCTTTTCCACTATTCAAACAATTTATAATTTCGTTAGCGCTTCAACAAAACGATGGGAGTTCTTAAAAAAAAATACTAAAATTACAGTAAAACCTTTGTCAGCCACCAGGTGGAATCAAGAGTCGATGCCCTTCCTCCACTTAGGTTTGAAATAGCTGAAATTTTAGATGCTTTAGTTGACATTTATGAAAACCTAGAAATAGATAATAATACAAAGCATGAAGCTAAGGCTGTGGCTTTCAAAATAAAAGAGTATGAATTTATATGTTCAGTGGTTATTTGGTACGATGTTTTAAGTAAAGTTAACGTTGTTAGTAAACTGCTCCAAAATCCAAATCAAAACTTAAATGTTTCTTCAGTTGCGTTAAATAGTCTTATTAAATTTATTGAAGAATATAGATCCGATGAAAATTTTAGTCTTATTCTTCAAACGGCAGAAAATATAGCAGCTGATTTAGAAATACCTGCGAAATTCAAAGATAATACGTTACGAAGAAGAAAGAAAAAAATTTTTGGTTATGAATCTGTAGACGAAACGCCAGTTGATCCGATACTTAAATATAAAATATCATTTTTTCTGCCAATTTTAGATATTACTATCAATTCTTTAAAAGAAAGGTTTAATCTTTTCACAAAATATAGTGAAAAATTTGAATTTATACATAATATAAAAGAAATTAACAAAATGGATGATAATACATTAAAAAACATTGTTCTGATTTAGAAATAATGCTAACCGATGGCGAGAAAAAAGATATATCTGCAACAGAATTATTTAATGAAATAAAAATAGCAAAGGAATTTTTGAAAGACTTTGAAAACCCACTAAACATCTTGCAATATATATATAAAAATCTACTGGATTCCATTTTTCCCAATTTTGTAATTGCTATTAAAATATTTTTAACTTTACCAGTTTCAGTTGCTAGCGGAGAACGATCTTTTTCGAAGCTTAAACTAATTAAAAATTATTTAAGATCAACAATTTCACAAGAAAGATTAGTTGGTTTAGCAATGATATCGATTGAAAGTGATATATGCGATAAATTAGATATACATAATTTAATTGATGAATTTGCCAGTTTAAAAGCTAGAAAAGTAAATATCTAGAATAATAGTTTTGTCAATTTTTATACAAAATATATGTATGTTATGTAATTTTTGTATATTATAATATTGTTTCAATAAAATAAAAAATATATAAACAAAATAAAACCTGTATTTCACTTGGAAAAGAATTATTATTAATTTTTTAATGTTTTTATTACAAATTTAATATTGCAAATTAAATTACGTTAATTCCAAAAAACCAATAAAATAAATGGGCGTCTAAAATGAGTTCGCATCGGGGCGCTACTAATGCTAGAGCCGGCGCTGTATATATATATATATATATATATATATATATATATATATATATATATATATATATATATTACACGTCCAATTCATTAATTAATTGATTGATTTAAAAATCAAAAAAAATAAGAGGAAAATTTTAGAAAATTAATATAAAAACACTTTTATGTAGAGAGAAATAAAATAAATCATAAAATATAATTGAATTAAATTAATTTTATTTAAATATTTTAAATATGTTCAAACAACTACAAAACTGATATTTCTGATATACGATTACAAAATTTAATAAAAAAACTCTCAGAATAAAAATGAATATTTAGCATAATTTAAGAGAAAAATTAAATTTTAATATATTTAGTCTATGAACGACGTCGACGAATAAATTGCAAAAATTTTACTTCTGAGTAAGATTAGATTAAAAAGACAGATTTTTTTTTGTATTTCAATTAGATTTTTCTTCTTCTACATTAGTAGGAAAGGCCTCGATAATAGATTGATAATTTATTATTTACAAACTTGTACTGCAGTCGATTTACAAAATCTTTTGTTTTGTTTTACTAATATAAAATTTGTTTTATTACTTATCTCAATAGTGAAAACCTTTTAAGATTCATAAAATTGTTGAGGATACGTAAATAATAAATAACTCAATTCAATTTACCAAACAATTGAGTTAGATCAGCGGCTGGTGACTGTTCAGCAATTGGGAATTATAAAAGTATAGCTATTCCTCATGTAGTGCCGTAATAAGCTCTGTGTAATTACCTATTTCAGTGTTGAATCGATCGTGTTGTTATAATTCGTGTAATCGATTGTGATACACAATAAAGGTTTATATTGTCTGAGAATTGTTATTTTGTGGATCAAATAAAGCACGATTTGATGTCAGAGATTTGATTGGTAACCTTTAAATATTACCACCAACCCAATAACCCAACAAAAGGTTTTTCAAGGCAAAAAATGAATTGATCTGTCTTTTAATTGATATTAAAGTTTTCTATAATAGATCAATTTTTTTGTTATTTAATACAAATTTTTGTCGCTGCCTTTTACAAATCTTAATAATACACTACAGAAAACCCAATGCTGAAAATTTGTGTTAAATTAAAAAAACATTGATCTATATTAGAAAACTTTAAAAAAATAAATAAAGTTCTAAAATTTGTTAGTTGCACTAGAATTGCACTCAATTTGCTCTTATGTATTATTTAAATTTTAGATAAAAAGACAAATTTCAAGTAATAATATATATAATATTTGATAATAAAAAAATGTAAACATAAGGATACCTATAGAGTCGGCGTCAAAATGCTAATTGTAACGAATATTACAAAAGAATATATTATCACTAAAACAATGATACACTTTGGATGTTTGATAAGTGATGAGAAGTCCGTAAAATATAATTTATTATAAAATTTTTTAATAATTTTGAAATGTTATTTTGAATTACCGGGAATAAATGCGTCTACATTAAGAATTTCATACGTTGTTATTATTATGTTGACTCAAAAAAGCCCTTTGTTGCAGGGGGGAGGGGGTCACTTGAAAAAGGCTGTGTCGAAAATTCGTTAATATCCAAAAAAGGCATCGATATCTTTACTGATTCATAGTCAATGTTTTATTTAATTATATATAATTTATTAAAAAGAGAGCTTGAAGACTATAAATCAGTAATATATCGATGTTTGTAGATACTCACGAATTTTCGGCACTGCCTTTTTCAAGTGAATTTGATCATTATTACATTTAATAATTATTGTTGGGAAAAAAATAAATTTATTTCGTACATTATAATAAATTTATTAATTTAATTATATTTTATTTATATTTTATTTTAATTACCCAAATAATATTTCCTATTTTTAAATTTTATAATTTAATTTAATTTTTTAATATTTTATTTTATAAAAAACGTTTTTTATATTTCATATATTTTTTTAATTTTAAATTTTAAATCTAATTAAATATTAATTTAGTTGAATGTTGATGGACGGTTTAAGTTTTTTTATAGAAAGAGTCTCCGCGGCTAATCTTTGTAATGAATTTTTGAACGCATCTTGTAACATTTTGCATTTTGTTTCGTGTAAGAGTGGTGCTGATTTGTGCACTTTTTTCCAGTGTTCGTGATAATTGCTGGTTTTGCTCTTGACGAGTTCGTTGAGTCTTGTTTGGAACGTTCTATGTGTTTCGCCTATGTACGATGCGTCACATCTTGTGCAAGTAATTTGATAAACAATGTTCTTTGAGAAGCAGAAACATTTGGTGGAGGATTGGCATTTACAATCTCGATGAAATAGGTTTGATGTTAGAGATTTTTGAGACTTACGAAGCTGTGATTTCAAAGGTACAGCAGTTATAAAAATTGGGCGAATATGAACTGGCAACTCCATATTGTGAATGTAAGCTCTGATTGTATTACAGTCCTATTGTTTAAAAAAGGGAAGCGTTAGTATATTACTGGCTTATTGACATGTTCCTTTTGTGTATTATGCCTATTAGAGTTATATTCACTCAAAAAGTATTTTTCTACGAACTCTTTTGGGTATCCATTTTGTAAAAACCGTGTTAAAGTTTTCCAGGGTTTCTTGTCTTTTTGTTTTGTCCGAACAGTTCCAAATTTTAAATGATGGTGAAATAATGGAAGAAATAACAGCCTCAGATGAACAAGATCAAGAAGATGATGAGACGAGATCTGTGAAGAAAAAATGTTGAACCCACGCATTGAAGCATTTCGATGTTTAGACATCGCTATTAAGTGGTTTGAGTACTAAGAGAAGTGTATCACAGGAAAACTTATATGTCTTAAAAGTATTTGCGATTTTAATGCAAACAGCTAGTTTAATGCAAAAATCAATATTTGAATTTATTAACATGCCTTTTATTGTCAATTATGGGCTTTTCGATTATCCGGATTATTCCTTATCCGAACTGTCCCCATCCCCAATTTTAGCCGGATAATCGAGATTCTACTTTATATATTATTAATTTTTATTAAAGCTTATTTAAATATCAATTAATTGTTTATCAGTAAAATCCTTAATTATAATTTTCCCTTTGATCTATTTCTGGTTTTTTATTAACATTTCATTTATTTTCATTACGAATATAGATCAATTTTTTTATTTCTATGGCAACACAAATTTACGACACTGGTTGGTTCAAATGTTATAATTTGATTTAATTAACTTTTTACAATTATTTCCATAATCAAAATTAACATAATAAAGTTTAAATTAGAAATTAACATTATTAAATTTCAAGGTCATACTAATAGATGAAAAATCAAATATTTAAATATAATTATTAATAGATTATGACAAATCCTTTTACAATATTAAAATAATATTATTATTTAATTTAGTACAAAATGTATATATGTACATTATTGTAAAATATAAAGTTTAGATAATTTAATATGTAAATTGACATCCAATACTATACAAATTTAAAACCTATAAATATTCTCGTTCTTTTATGAAGAACTTTGGACTGGCTTTACCATTTCACTGTGTATTTGTCGATAGGCACCCATAAATTGATGTCAGATTATTATATTAAAATGTACAGTGTATTTTATTGATTAAATTTCTGATGGAAAAATGTGCATCTTCTTTTTCACCATTGAAATGTGCAAGAATGTGCGCCTAGATGTGTTTGATTTTTGCGTTAAAATAGGCTCAATGATCTATATAACGTACAGGGCTTTCTGAAAAATTCTATAATATATTCTATATTAAAAATATGATTTATCAAAGCTTCCAAAATACGCAACTGTTTTTCATTTGACCTCTTCATATAAGCCATCTCTTCAAGTTTGGAAATAAAAAAAGTTGCAGGCACCAGATTTGGAGAATACAGCAGACGGAGAAGCAATTAGTAGCATAGTTCCACTAATTTTACTGTTGGAATTGTAGCTTCGGATGCTCGTACATTGTCTTAATGAAAAATCAATTTTTCTTCGTCAAATGCGGTCGTCTTGCTTTGAGTTCATTTGTTCATGATATAGTTCTGAATAATATTTACTGGAGCACTTCAATAAGCTTTTACCCCTCCCCCTTTTCTACTGTTGTGTTGATTGTGATGTAGTAATCGATCATTTCGAATATCTTTGTATTTTTATCAGTTCCAAAAGACTTGTTTCTTTCGGATGACCGCTGCGTCTAGTATCTATAGTGCTCGTACGGCCATGTTTAAATTTATATTAATAAATAACAACTGATTTTGTTGGTGCAGATTCCTTATAATGTTTATCAGGTCACTTCTTTGCTTGTACCGTATTTTTTCCGTACCATCCACACATAAATAAGTTGTTTATATTGTCAATATTTGAGAGATAAATCTGCTTTAAATTTAGCCATTTGTAAGATTGTATTTCATAAAGATCATTCGCATTTTTTATTTATGACGCAAAATTTGCGTCCAATAGGAAAAAACATTGATCAATAGTTGAAATCTAAATGATTATAAATGAAATTGTAAATTTGCTTAAATTCTAATTCTTGTTGATACAAATGAATTCCTCCTTGGCAACTTGAAACAGGAATTTAGTGGCAAACCTAGATTAAAACTATTTAATTTTTTACTGCAACGGATATCGAAGGTTATAGTCTTTTGAGGCTAAATAACCATTATTGGAAGGCTTATTTGATAGTATAGAAGGATTCATGATATATCAAGAAAAGGTTAACCTTTTTAGTATATTGACTAGATTTTGGTAATGCAACCCAACAAATAATATTTCGGCGTGCCTGTCTTTACGGACAGTAATTTGAGAAACTTTGGGGTCCCCGAAAATTTATTGCCCTGTCGATTCTACTCATTTATAAAATAAACATTATAAAAAATAAATGTACAATATAGTTAAATTGGAATTGTTAAAAATAGTTTTATAATAAAATTAATTGATAAATTAAAACAAAATCTACACAAATGATAGTTTTGTTCCGGAATAATCTTTAGTCTTTGAAAATATTTTATTGTTAGTCAACTCATTTATTTTTAAAAATTTGCTTTCCATGAACAAGTAATGAATATTTTTAAATTTGAATTTACATATTTTTAGAAATGTATTTTTGGTCATCGAGGGATCGGAGAACTTATAATAATATAAATAAATAATTTGACATTGTAGGCTAATAAATTTTGGTAGAAATAAAATGTAAGTCTGACTGGATAGGTTCTATACCAATTGACCATTATCTAACAATATTGAAACTTNATCCCCATCAATAAAATATGTTGATTGTTACACTAATAATTAAATTAATTAATTTTTAATTATTTTATACAAATGAAGAAAATGAAAATAATTAATTATATTAATAATTTAAATTATATTAATAATGCTCAAATTGTGTTTCCCGATGTAAATCCAATATGTTTACAAAAGAATAATAATAAACAATTTTACGCTATCCAGGGAACATGTGTAATACATTTGAAATTACTAAATATTTATCCCTTGTAGCTGGGAAGAATTTATTCTAGGCAGTTTGGATATATAATAGATGAATAATTACTTTTATAATACAAAAAGAATTCATCGATTACTTACATTATGAGCCAATTGGATTCGAGATTGAATTAACCAATCAAATCACAGCAATCGATATTAGCATCTGGATTTTTCAAATAATTATATGAATTTCTGAAATATTTACTTTTATCAATTGGTTTTCATTCTGAGTCGATGGATAATTTATCTCCTTACTTCTACAATAAATCTGGTGACAACTCCCAAGATGAATTCGAATTCTTTCGGAAATTTTCCCACAGTCCTTCCAAGTCTTCATCGTCGACAATTTCCCCAGAGAAATTCCTTCGTCCAAGAAGTAAATCAATGCTCACAAGAAGAACGACATATCTCTATCCGCCCGAAATCAACATCAAATATTCTCCTGGTTCAACCAGTCCGAATCATCTCAGAAATCCCGATCCGATTATTAAAACGAATTTCCGATCAAGGTCAATGAAAGACCGCTGTTTGACTGGACATCGACGATCGACCTATGTTCCACTCGTTGAAAGCGAACAAAACTTCTTAAATAAAAAAGATTCATTGACAAAAAACAAAGAGTACAAAACATTGGTTTGGTCGCAAAATGAAAACCAAAAAGATCTCACTGATGATGGAGAGATCCAAATGTACAGAATGAGAAGCTTTAAACGTACATCAAAGGGCATCGTCAGTCAAGCCGACACAATCAAAGCCAGAAGTATTAACAGTCTTGAAAAGTTTGATCCGTTAGACGACAGCAAATGGGATAAAAATGAATCGGAAGAATTGCATTTCCCATGTTATCGACTGGGAATCAGTTGTGGACCAGAGCAAAAGGTTGTCAACAGGTTGGAGGTTCAAATTATTGGATCAAATTTTGTTGGCAAAACTACAATGGCAAGTCAATTCATGACTTC
Source organism: Schmidtea polychroa (assembly GCA_959609185.1). Lineage (NCBI taxonomy): Eukaryota > Metazoa > Platyhelminthes > Tricladida > Dugesiidae > Schmidtea > Schmidtea polychroa. Next base: position 13,661 of record CAUHTR010007231.1, on the reverse strand, counting down.
AGAGCATATTTGTGGAAGGATGGATTCAGGTTTGTATAACTGGTTTGATTACTTGTCTTTCAAATGATGAATTAGTTCCACTTTCACTTACATTCTCATAAATACAAATACAGTCAGTCCTGACTATTATGAGCCCTGTTAATTATGAACCCTGCTAGTTATGAGCCCTGTTAATTATGAACCTTCGTCACTATGAACCCTGTTAACTATGATCCTTGGTTACTATGAACCCTGCTAGTTATGAGGCCTGTTAACTATGAACCCTGTTAACCATGAGCCCTGTTAACTATGAACCTTCGTCACTATGAACCCTGTTAACTATGATCCTTGGTTACTATGAACCCTGTTAACTATGAACCCTGTTAGTTATAAGCCCTGGTTACTATAAAGCCTGTTAATTATGAACCTTCGTCACTATGAACCCTGTTAACTATGAACCCTGGTTAACTATGAACCCTGTTAATTATGAACCCTGTTAACTAATAATCCTGTCAACTATGAACTCTGCTAACTATGAACCCTGTTAACTATGAACCCTGTTAATTATGAACCCTGTTAACTATGAACCCTGTTAACTATGAACCCTGCTTATTATGAACCAAATCGATATTTTGAATCACCACATCATTTGATCCTGTAATTTACCTGATGTTGTAAATTTTCGATTTTCTTTTAATAAAATAATATAATTTTGTTTATATTTTAAATATTTTACCCAAAATAAGACCCCCATAATATAAACAAAATCAAACGTCACTAATATAAAAAAGAAGATATTATCCATCTATGGAAGGTAAAGGACAAATTGGTAAAATCAAAAACCAATAGGGCTCCAATAATCACTGACCGGTTAATTCATAAAAGGAAAGATTAAATTTATGTCGTAATAGTTTAGCATTTTATTTCACTAAGGTCTCATCTAATTTATGGGATTGAGAGGTGATTTCTACAGCTCTATAGGGACATAGAGATTTATTTGTTTAACATAATTTTGTGCATCATCTGATTTTTTTTCAAATTTTTATTTAATGCATTTATGCATTTATTTAATGTTTAAATTAATTATTAAATAATTAATTAAATAAATAAATTAATTATACATATTAACAATCAATAAATAGTAAAGCGACTTTCTAATGTGCATAAAATATGTATTTGTCAAGCCTAATAAATATATTTCGTATTGTTAGGTGTTTTCAGCTGAGAGTTAAATACTTCAATGGTTTATCAAAATAATTTTAAATTGTAAATAATTGACTATTAAAATAACTTTAAATAATTTTTAAATTGGATTTTTTAAGTTGAAATTTTTAAATTAAAATTAAAATAGCTTTTTAAAAAAGAAGTTTTGTTAATGAAAAATTTTTAAATAAATATGTTTTAAATATTGAAATATTTTGATAAATGGTTTTGAAAATATTTTATTCAACGCGGAAAATTTGTTTGGAAATTATACAATATTTCATTAGATAAATACTTGGAATTATGACGTTAACTTTTGAACCGGATTTAAAAAACAATTTATAAGATATTTTAGCAGCTTCTAATGCGTATATCCATACTAGATAAAATATAATCAAAAAGAAAATTCCTTAATATCATATAATTTACAAGTTGATCATTCATAATGAATTTAGGTAATTTATTATCTATCATTATTATTAAGCCTTAATATATAATAAATTTTAATTTTAATGTTAAATTTGGATTAAAACCTTTTGGAAACCAATAAAAATAACAAAATAAACATAAAAAGGTGTAAAATATTTTTAAAAGCCGTACTATCACAAGTGCAACAAGTGTAATTGCACTGGGCCCCCATATTTTTGAGGGACCCCCAAATATTAAATACATTAGAAAAACTTCTCCAGTAGCAAAAAAAATATCACAAATTGAAAGAAAAAAAAACAAAAATAAAAATTCAAAAACGATAGTTTTCAAAACTAAAATTAATTGAAAATACTGTCGATTGAAAATGCAACAGCCAGAACAATTGATTACAATGATATAATTGATTAACTTGTCAGCAAAAGAGCTAGAAAAATTGCTTTATAATTTTTATGTATTATTTTTTTAAATAAAATCAATAAAAATAAATGCTGATCAATAAATTAAAACAAAACATTTATTTAACATTTTTAATAATTTAAATAGCCATCCACTCAAATTAATTTAATATATAAAAGTAAATTTAAAAAATATTAGTTAGCTTTATATTAGAAATCATAGAAGTTAATTATTTTTTTTCTAAAATTATTTTGAATGTTTGAGGCTCGAAATGGTCCAAATTCACAGTTATATAATTATCACGGCTTGTTATATTATAATGTTCACTTGTATCTTCTTCAATTTCAACTTATTTAACAGAAAAATTCAGTTCAATACTTTGTTCTGTAAATAAGGAATCTTTGACATGTTTATCGTGTTTACTCGAAGCATCAACTATTTACATTTATTGGCCAAACTTGGCCTTTTTAGTCATGCGAAAAACATTTATTTTAGTTTATCAAGGGTCATTTAACAAATCGTTTGTTAATATTTTAGATTTTAAATTAATTTTATTTTGCCTAAATATGGCAGTACGGGAAAATGAATACAAATTATCATTTTGTTTTTTCCTTATCCCAATTTTTACGGTAATTACTGATTTTGTTTTTGATATGTTCATTGTGTCAAGCACAAACCATATGTAAGTTGTTACACATCTTAGGCTAGTGAGTTTATAAGCAATGTTTTTTTATTGTAAAAGAGGACATCTGGCAGTAGAGCGGCAATGGCAGTCATGATGAAAAACATTTGTTATTTAGAATTTCCTAGGTTGTTATTTTGAAAAACGGAAGTGATGACATTTAGCCGGATGTGAGTAAGGAAGTCTGTGTTGTTGAGGAGGATTCTGATAACTATGGCCGATCTAGTAGCAAATTTGATTATTCCTAAAAATTATAATTTAGCATATATAATTAATATTTATGTAACTTTATCAAATAAATATGAACAATTGATGTAAATATTTCGTTTCCGTGACTAAAGATGATGAAATGTTGATTAAAGTAGAAAAGAGCACCTTTTCTTCCCTGTTTCCTGCAATGCTATCGGCTTATCTTCAAAATATGTCATTTTTACTGAGAAAATATGCAATTATTTAATTTATAATTTATTCATATTTATAAAATTTCAATATAAGATAAATATATAATTATCTGGCCATGAGAGTATAAGAATCTTAAATTAAATTTTTTTTTATTTCATGCATTATTAATGTTTGTGTTAAAAAAAAAGTTTATTTTTTTTGAAATATTTTCAACATAATTTAATAATTTAAATTGTAATTCAAATTAGTTGTTGTTTTAATATCAAATGTATTAAATAGACTTTTGAATTTTGATGTGAATTGTTTTATTTATAATTTTATGTGTGATTTTTAGTGCAAAATTAATATTTAGATGTAAATATATTTTATTAAAGTGCTAATAAAGTGCTAAGATTCAGTTTTTAGTGCAAAGAAGTGCAATAGAGTTCAATTTATGTTTATATGTAGTATTGGTGAGACTTTTGATGAAACTTGAAAACTGCCACAACATAGTATTGATTATTGTGTGCTATGTTGATTTTGGGGAACAAGTGAAATAATGTGCAAAAATATTTTTAATGCAAATAAGATCAAATCTTTGTTAATTCATGTTAAGCAATTAAAATTATCTAATCGACAGGTGTTAACAAAAAATATTTTGTTACACTCAGAAGTGTAAAATTATTAAATTAATAGATGATGATAAAAATAATTCTAGTTTCAAATTCTTTACCATGTATATTATTTATATATATATTATTTAAATATATTATTTTTTCAAAAAATGTTTTTTATAAAATGATCACAAAAATTTGATTTTACATAATTATTTAAAATAAAAATTTTAAAAACATTAAAAAGAAATTGCTATTTTTCATTTAATAATTTCAGTAATATTTATCATGAAACTTTAAAATTGTTTGTTTAGATTTTATGTTTATGTGAATATAAGTTGTGTATTTATTTAGAGAAATTTTTAAAATTTTTAGCTTATAATAATTTAAATAAATAATGCTGTGAAAATATCAGAAATTTCTAAAATATGTTTAAATAATAATTAACTATTTTTAATAGTTTATTTTAATAAATTTACTTAAGGTCCACTTTTATTGTAACTTATTACTATATTTCTTGCAAATTCCAATTAGAACGATGAATAAAAATCTTTTCACTATAACCATTCTTGGTTTTGGTACTTCCGTGTTATCTTAGCCTCAAAAATTAAATTAAAAAAGAACACATAATTATTATATTTATTTTCTAAATCACAGTTACAAATTCAGCAAATGTTTGTAAAGAGTTTGTAAATGGTCATCCAGGTGGCCAGAAAACCACAATATCGTTGAGAATAGTGTTGAGCACATCGGCATTGTTGCTTAGAACACGTTTGCGTCACATAAACTCACATAATCACATAAATCACAGATAGCCTTAATAAATTCATGTTCAATAACGTCATCAATAATGTATTCTCTCATTTTTTATATTGCTATTTTAATTGTATTTTATAATTTAATTTTTGGGGGTAAGATAACACGGAAGTACCTTGGTTTTATATAAAAAATTCTTGATGAAAAAAAGTTACAAATTTGAAATTTTAATTACAAAGATGTACATCAGAAACCATTCAGATACGTTTCCGATAATATAAGAATAAAATCAATAATCTTACATTATAGAAACATACATATTTACTTTGATTTCACACTGATGCTCTCATTGATAGTGCAATTAGATAAGCCTTACATTATTGAAATCTAAAAAGTAATAGAAAAATTAAATACTGCACACAAACACAACACATACAAAAAAACACATGCAAACTTTCGATATATAGAAATGCGCTGCTGAGATACGTTTCTATAATAACTTCATTTTAGACAGTTTTGAGAAAAGAAAATAGGCAAAAATATTTTTAAATGTATTTATAAAGAAAGTATTTTAAATTGTCATGAAAACGATGAAATATCATCGCAAGAATTATTTTTGAGTTAAAATTAAGTTAAATATTCAATTGAATTGCAGATATTTGTTTTAGGAAAATATATTTTTGGCGATTGATTTAATTATTTAATTATAATTAATAATCGATCTGACTTACATTATATCATAATAATTCCAAAATATATATAAAATAAATTTGATAAAATTCCTAAAAAACATGAAAATTAATTAAAAATAAAACATCTTACCTGAACGTTATTTCTAATGAAAAATGAAATTCATTAAATTGGTGAGTCACTAATGGTAGACCAAATGCTGTACACACTAACCAACACTATAGAAAATGTATCTCAGTGGTTTCTGGTGTAGTTTTTTACATTAGTCATGGTCTCATGTGTGTATGTGTTTATTTTATTATAGCGTGTGTGTTTTGTGTGCTGTGCTTGTATGTTTTTACTCATCAAATTTTTGTGTTTTTCATATTAATAATTTTATCTAACTGAAATTGTAAATGTATTGTTTCATTAACATTTTTTATTATGCTTTTAATTAATTAATGTTTTTTTATTACTATTTTTATTTGCATATATTAATCTGGAGTTCATTCAATGTTTTATTCTATTTTATTTGTTGCAAACTAATGTTGAATAACCAATTTGAAAATATATAAGGACTTTTATGTTGACTATATTTAGAGCATATTTTGCTATACAAAGTTTGGAGACAGTCCCAAAACCATTCTCAATTAAATTAGAATTAAATTGAAATCAGGATAAATTAATTCATATTTCCCTCAAAAAATAAAAGTCCTAAAATCCAATTTAAATGCGCAATTTAACAAAAAAATAATATAATAAAACTGAGTAAATCAAACTTGACGAATGAAATTTTTTTTAAAGATCTTTTAAGATAAATTTCAGCAAGTGTCCAAATGCAAACATTGGGTGATGCCAGAAAAACATTAATAATTCAGCCTCAAATCTGTCGAAACTAAATGAGCACTGCCAGAATCAATTAGGGAAAATATATCGAAAAGTAAATTAAAATTTGGTATTAAACAGGAAGTTTAACCGCATCCATCCATAAAAAAAGCTTTTGGCATGAAAAACTGATAAATCTTTTTTATTTATATTATTAAATCCAATTTTTATTAATAATTACAAAATTTTAATTTTTAATATTTTTAATAAATATTTCAGGTTTTTCACTGAAATTTTTACTATATTTCTCGCGTATAACTTGAAATTTAATTCACAACAAGAGTATGAGGCGTAAAGGAGTTTGCATTGTATAGTCTACTAACAGAATAATTTTAAAAATACAAAAACTCAGTGATGAAAATTCATGTAAAATATAAAACAAAATATTGATTCATAATCTAATCAGAAATAAGATGATGGAAGTCGAAATTTACAGAATTTGCATACAATTTGCATATAATTTGCATACAATTTGCATACAATTTGCCTACAATTTGCACACAATTTGCATACAATCTGCACACAATTTGCATACAATTTGCATACAATTTGCATACAATTTGCATACAATTTGCACACAATCTGCACACAATCTGCACACAATTTGCATACAATTTGCATACAATTTGCATACAATTTGCACACAATCTGCATACAATTTGCACACAATTTGCACACAATCTGCACACAATTTGCACACAATTTGCACACAATTTGCACACAATTTGCACACAATCTGCACACAATTTGCATACAATTTGCACACAATTTGCACACAATCTGCATACAATTTGCACACAATTTGCACACAATTTGCACACAATTTGCACACAATTTGCACACAATTTGCACACAATTTGCACACAATCTGCATACAATTTGCACACAATTTGCACACAATTTGCACACAATTTGCACACAATTTGCACACAATTTGCACACAATTTGCACACAATTTGCACACAATTTGCACACAATTTGCACACAATTTGCACACAATTTGCACACAATTTGCACACAATTTGCACACAATTTGCACACAATTTGCACACAATTTGCACACAATTTTGCACACAATTTGCACACAATTTGCACACAATTTGCACACAATTTGCACACAATTTGCACAAATTATATTTAAATATATTTCAATACAGCTAAAATACTATAAATGAATATAGAATATGACCATCTCGAGTACCTGAATATATTAGAGACTAGTCATTATGAAATTTACTTACATTATTTTATTTAACTTCCAATACTGACTAGTTTTGTGAGTTTGATATCTCCATCATTTTCAAATTTCACCTGGATTTCGAATTTAAATTAAGATTTCTTCATTTTTGTTAATGCTATTCCTAATTTTTCAAAATGTAATGTAAAATTTATATTTCTAACTTAGAAATTCTAAGATTATATTAAGCGAC
>CAUHTR010007230.1:47471-80757 GCA_959609185.1 Schmidtea polychroa | reverse complement strand
TATAAAATGATGATTTCTTTGTTGCAGGATTTAAGAAATTGACAAAGGCTATCTTATAGTAGAAAATGTTTTCATTTATTTTAAATATATTATTCACAGCAAAAGGCTTATGTTAGAAGCCATAACATTCAATTCTTCTGTCATCAAATAAATTACTAAGACTAAATAAATCCAAAATTATATTTCATTAAATCTGCTTATATAAATAATTGTTCTTGGGACATTTTCTTTTTATAAATTTTAATTTCAACCAAATATCAACATCCCACATTCATACTTGAATTGCAATTTTATTAAAAATTATTTTATTTCAAAATTAAAATTAAAATATTCATTTTAATTCTAATTTATTTCACATAATTTAAGTTTCACTTTTAATTTTACAAAATTTAATCATGAAATAATTTTAATTTAACATTTTAATTTTAACTCCTCACATCTTAAATTATCATTTAATTGTTCAAAATAGCATTATATATATATATAATTTTATCGACCGTTATTTTTGCATATTGGCAATACTGATTATCGAAGTTTGACAACTCCTTCAAAGCGGCCGGTTGGGCATGGTATAAAGAAATTCGGGAAACACTGGATTAAAGAAATAACGTACTTATATCTAAAATATGTTGAAATTAAGAGAGTGAAATAGAGAGTTTCAAAAAAGTTTTTTATGGTTGATTTTTTATTATTTAAATTTATTATTATATATTTTATTATCTTTAATTATTTTTTTATTAATTAATTATTTTTATTATTTATTTTTTTATTTTAATTTATAATTATATCTTTTAATATTTTTATTTATTTACTAATTAATATTATATATTAATTTGATCGTTCTTTTTTGTTACTTATAATTTTTTTTATTTATTTATTTTTATGTTTTATGATATATTTTCATATTATTATTATTTATCAACATTATTTATATAATTTTATTTTATTATAATATATTTTATTTTTTTAATTTAAACGTCTTCGTAATATATTTAATTATTATTTTTATTAATTATTTTTATTATTAAAAATAAAATTTTTATTATTTTCACTCAGAATCTGAATTGTCATCAATCGACATTACTGATATATTCACAACTGCATTGGGAATTATTAAAAACATAGAAAAAACCAAAAATCCAAAAATTACTGGTAATAAAATGATTTCAGAACTGGCCAATCAAATGAATTTATATAGTGCTAATTTGATTAATCGATTTCCTGGAATCGATTGTAAATTGTTCTTTGACAAAGCATTTTGTCATTTGGTTCTTGTAGGCTATTTGAAGCTGGATTACAGTTTTGGTTCATTTAGTAATTTCACCTATGTAAATGTCGGAAATAAAACTCTGAAATCGGAAGAGAAAATCAATATTCCAATCCGTGTCTCTAAATCGGAAAAAATGCAAAATGTTAAACAAGATGAATTATCGAATATCAAGAAAAGTTCTTTGAAACGGCTATTCAAAGGTTCGAATCAGGATATTTCCGAAACGAAAACTCAAAAACGTTAAGGAAACTGAAATTTTATTTGTTATTGTGCAATTAATTATTTTCTATGTCTCATTACGGTTGTTATGGATTTGTTGTAGCGGTTATTTTTATATATTTCTGTTAGTAGAATTTTCTATAAATATAACAATTTATGTAATTATTTTTTATTTTTAAAATAAAATTCATTTTCGACTTTATCTTTTTTTACTAATTTGTAATTATTGATTCTTATTGAAGTAAAGATTATTTTAGATTTTAGATTAATTCATTGGCTGATTATTCATGATTTGCTTTATTAAGACGATAATTTATGCATACAAACACTGAACCTGGTGGAACGCGCACGATTGAGCGTGGTTTCACTATTGAGGATAATCATGGGTGGCTCTCCGCCTCGCTTCGAGCTGGCGGCGGCGTAGGTTTTACGATTCAGTTCCGTTGTCTCCACTTGGGTAACTTTGACTCCATGCTTCTATCTTTACACGGTCTCTCCCGTTTTTGGCCCATCGGGGAACTAATTAGGTACTCCTACTGTCTAAAATCAACATAATTAATTAACCTTTATTTCCGTGATACAGCAAACTCTATTGGGGCGTTATCCATTAAAATTTGTCATGAATCTGGTACTTATTCTCCGAATCCTACACATCAAACTGCTTGAGCATGCAATCATAGTATAACTGTTGTGATTCACTCATGATTTCAAAAAAATTTGCGTTGCTGTTGGTTTCACCTATAGTTGGTAGCGATCCATACAACAACTGAATCCAGTGATGCATAGATATTCAGGTTGCATCTCCACAACCATTCGATTCATCTTGACAAACCACATGAATTGGTAGATAATATTAAAAATCCAAATTCTTGCCTCGTTGCAAACCAGATCGGGAATTATTGTTGTTGGTTTACCATTGAGGATTTTAGACAATTGTGAATAATAGAACTTCATCGTTCCAAAATAACAGTGGTATAAGCATCTTCAAATAAAATATTAAACTCAAATTCACCATAATTCTTGATTTCATCCATAGATCTAGAGCTAAAATAACCATTCATGATAATATAACGTCCGAGATGAGTCACTAATGGATTTCGAGATTATAAACTGACCTCTTTCAACCTGGCAGAAATGACAGAACATTTCAAAAATATACAGCTACTCAAACTCAGATAAATGAGCTACTTACTGAATAGGGGATTGGCAATCTTAAAAGAAGATTTGGAGTTGTTAAATTTTTGAATCCGGAAATTTTGATGTCTTTGAAACAAATAAAATCTATCTTTAGTCTATTTATATTTTATTTGTTTTATAAGCTAAAAATAATAAAATTAAAAAATTAGAAAATATTTCACTTCTAAGGTAATTTAAGGTAATTTTTAATGAATAATTCTATTGTTCAGTTATCTTTCTAATATAATTGTTTTAATAATATTTATAAATCAGGATATGTACCAATGAGATTTAGTTTGTCAAATTGCATATTTATTTGTATTATTTTCTTTTTTGTGCTTTTATTTAGTAAGTTTTGTCAATTTTATTTTTAGTTAAATGAAAAAAAAACAATTAGATAAGTTGTAAATTGTTACTTAGGTTATTTTATCAACGAAATTCAGAAACTAAACAATGAACTTTTTTTAATTAATCAAGATTTATCAAATCTACATAAAGAATTATTACAAGTAGAAAAATTTCAAAATAAGCTTAAGTTTGTTAAATTAGTTATCATACTTAATTTTCAACTATTATATTTTTAGTCCTAAGAAAAATAAAATATTTCGATCTCATAAATCACACACCAAACGTATTTTAGTTAGTTTGTTTATTACGTAAATCCATTTTCATTTTATGAGTAGGTTACCGGAGGAGCTGGATTTATTGGTTCTCATTTAACAGACGAGTTAATTTTAGAAGGCAATGATGTAATTGTGATAGATAATTTTGCTACTGGAAAAAAATCAAATATTGAAAAGTGGTTAGGTCACCCGAATTTCGAATTCATTCATCATGATATCATAAACCCGATTTGGTTAGAAGGTTGTTGTGACTTTGTTTATTTGATAATATAATTTCATATATATTTCTAAACGAAATTTATACTGGGAATTTTTTTGTATAATTTATTAAATAATTGTTTACTATTACATTATTAAAAATAATATAAAAATTTCTACACAGTTAAGCATTATAAGTGGAATGAAAGTTGGATTTATTTGATTTTTGTTAACTCAGTTATTTAACTATACACAAAATATAAATATAATACTCAAGTAATAATTAATTTTTGAAAATAGTTTTTATAATAAAATTATATTAAAATTCGGTAGATAAAAATAATTTAAAATGCCTCAACAAAAATCAAAATAATCGATTTAATTTTTTTGTAATTTAGAAATTTTTTTATCAACAATATTTTTGTTTGAAATAATAAAAAATATGATTTTTTAATATTACTGCAAAGTCTCTTACATCTTTTTCTATCGTATGATGCTTGAAATTGACAATTCTTCTGTACGTTAATGTTTTCGACTCCGTCTCTATAGTTACCTCAAATCTCTTCTGTCAACTGGAAACTAAAATCCTTTCCTGCAATATTTATTATTTATTTTCGAATCCTAGCATTGATAGCTAGGATGTTATAGGAAACCTGAAGAGGCCATTTGGTCAAGTGTACCCATGTGATACTTGATAATGTATAATCGCAATCTTCGGTAATTCTTATCGGATTACATATAAAGTAGCAACCAAATTAGATTTTTTTGCAAGCATTTCGATGCTATATTTATCGGCTTATTTGGAATGTATTGTGTAAATTGGCATCTAGCTTTTGTTTGGAACAATTACTCATCGACTGTTATGTTTCCGTTATTCTTAGGTACTTCTTTTCATTCTATAAAATTGTCTCTATACATTGATTGGGAGAAAACAGTCGAATCTTAATTAGACTACAAATTTAAACATTTTGTGTTTTTGTCTCACATGCTGCTATAGTATATAAATTTGCTACAAAGGCTCATAAATATGATTTTGGAATTCTCTATTCTTTATTCTCCATCGTAAACTCCTTACCGAGTCAAACATAAAAAAATAATTGTACTTAAACAATATTCTAGTGAAATCATAATATATTATCTAGTACTGCATTTTCAATTTATTTGACAAATCGATTATGTGATTAAATTCTTTATTTTACGCCGTGATAACAATCAGCAAATATGTGATCAATTGCAGACAACTTATAGCAATATATCTACAAGTGGGTTATCCAGTTCAAACATGGTCAGCAGTCAGTGTTTGATGAGGAGAACGTTTGTTGTCCTGGAAAAACTCTGACCATAAAAGAGGAATGTTTGGAAATTGCGAAGGAAAAATGTAGAATCACTATCGAGTATATATCACAGCGGTTGAATGTGAATACCGGAGGTGTGCATAAGAAAATTGGCATTCACTTTCATCCCACGTTTTCTTTCCTTTGAAATATGTGAAAACCGAAGGGATTGCTGCCAGACAAACCTTCTCATTTTGATGAACATGATAACCAATTCTGTGTGGTATCCTTTTATGGGTCCTCCAAGACAACGCATCAATCCGCAAAGTGCGGAAACAATGGCAGAGATTTGCAAAAAAGAATTTGTTCTCTTATACCACTTTCTCTACTGACCTGACTTTGTACCCAGTGACTTTTATCTATTTATCTACATTTGTGATTGAAAATCTACCAAAGTGCTATAGATTTTGAACCGATTGTGGAACTTTTCTTTAAAATTGCCTCTTTGGAACTCTTGGAGATACTGTGTGAACAATATAGCCAGCAATAAAGCCTATATACCCTTGTTGTTCTTATGTTAAAATATCAAGGCCGGGTATTTATTGAACGCACCACGCAATATGTTTTTAAACATAGACAGCTGAATCTTAGACATCTTCGAACATGAAATAACTCGGTAAACTCGGTAATCTCAAAGCTTCCTTCATGAAAGCCCTGCATTTCATGTGTTTTGAAATACTAAAAAATTATTTTGAGTCTTCGTAAATATAGTGTTCATATGAAAAAATTATGTGTATGTGGCCTAGAAAAAGGAAGAGATTCTTTTAAAAAACTTAAGTGTAACCACTGTCTGCTGAAACTGTAAAATATAGAATAGTCAAAATGTTTTCGAAAATAACCAATCATCAAATCGAATATCTTAAACTGGCTTTGTCAATAGGTATTGATGAATCTTGTGGTATAACTGATAGAGCACACGTTTCACTTTTTGTTCGATTTATTTCGTATACCGGTCCTAAAGAAAAACTCTTAGATTTATTATCACTGAAAGGTCAAACACGTGGTGAAGATACTGCAAATGCTGTTATGGAATGCATGGAGAAATATCCATATCCCGCTCAAGAAAATTATTTCAATTTCAACCAATGGAGCAAAAATTATTGTTTTTATTTTGAAGGACAGAATAAATCACGAGAAACTTTGTACCATTGCATAATTCATCAAGAAGCGCTTTGTTTACAGACATTTTCAGAACAAATTTCCAATGTTATGGAATTGATCATCAAAATTGTTAATACAATTATAGCTAGAGCTCTTTATCATCGCTAATTTGAAGAATATTTAGATGAAATGGGGAGTAAATACGCAGATATTCTGTTCCATAATAGAGAACTTTTAAAACTATTCGCCTTCTTATTATTAGAAATTAAATTATTTCTCCTTGAGAAGGGTGTTGAATATCCTGAACTAAAGGACGTTCAGTGGATCCAGAAATTTTATTTCATGGTAGATGTTACGTCTCATCTAAATACTTTTAATCGTAAACTACAAGGAAAAAGAAAGATTGAAAAGAAAAATTGACATTTGTTATTACAAAAAAAATTTAATGTGAGGGAACCTTTTCTACGGAGATTTCAGGAATTCAGAAATAGCATAGCGACGTTAGACTTTGTTAATAAACCACGTAGTGCTGTAACAGAATTGAATTTCTCTCTCTTTACTATTGACATTAGCGCTTTTGAAATGCAATTGATGGAGTTAAACAGCAAAGAATTACGGAGTTCGAAATTTGAACGTCTTAATGCAGAACTGGAAAAATTAGAGAAAAACAAATGTTGTGGCAGTTCACAGCAAAAGTGGTCTGCTTTGAAAAACCTTGAGAAGAAAGACATGATAATTGATAGCACCTGGAAGAGTATTCCTGTCTCTTACGATCATTTAAAAAAGCTACCATTTGGTATTTTTTCACTCTTTGACTTTACGTATTCATGCGAACAATCATTTTCAAGCATGAACCTCATCAAGAATAAACTGAGAAATAAATTTTATTTATCTACCCGAATCAAAAAATTGCTGTTAATGACAATGAGTAAGAGGTTCTGAAATCCTAATTGAAATTAAAAACAACGACATACAAATCAGACTTATCAAAACTTCTGATGGTAATTGTCTATTTTGTATCATTAACAGTAATTTTTTGATTCGAGCAGATAAATAAAATTGTCTCTCCTACGAATTTCTATTTTCCTATTTGACAAAATTTAAATTTTATTCGTTATTTTGTAATAAAATATGAACTTTAATCTAGGAAGGAACGAGAACTAGATGTGTAGTTACTGATTGTTTGTGTCTTATCTATAGCGATTCGTTATTTTTAGATGCTTTTTTTAGTTTCACTTGTTTATTCTAGTTAAATCTTGTAAGTAAATTTTTGCCCATTTCCACATTAACGATCGACTTGAAACTTTATGCAAATACGTAGTTCCAATTGCAATATAATATTCAAAAATTTAAATGCAGAATTATAAAATATCAAATTCTAAAATCACCGAGCCTTACATCGCGGTTGTTTTCATCAATGCATGATTCTTTTATGTAATATTTGTTTACATTCTAAGAAAATACTGAAAATATTTGTTAAATATAAAATACACATCGATGAGTTCAAAATAATAACATATGGCCTACAGACACCAAAGTAAGTCAGTTAATAATTATTTATCATTAATTATTAAGTTCAAAATAGTCTTCTTTCCCCCGAAACGCAAATGACATCTTCTATAGATATGGTAGCAAGTTATTTTTTCAATGTTTCAAATTATGCTGTTTTTTTTCTTTCAACTCTTATTGATTTCTGAGTTTTTTATTGTAAACTTTGTCTTTGATCAGAAATAAGGTTCACCATCCAAATGATTTCACTAATATTACTTAAACATGCCAACATAGATAGAACTTTGTTTTCTAGTATCTTAGTTAATTCTAAAAGCACAATTGTGTCTATTCAGACTTCGATCCAGCTTAAGTTCAAAGATCCTAATCCTGGAAATCATCGCATTAATTTCTAACTGCTCAATTCATTTTGTCTATATTGCTTATCATAATTGAGTGTTTGTTGCAAGTGAGAATTCAAGTTTCTCCATTAAAGTTCTTTTAATATTTCTTAGCAAAGTTGTTATTGGAATTTCCCAGCTTACTTGAAGATATCCATTGCAATCTTTTTGGAGTTTTGCCAACGGTATTTTCCACTATGAATATTTTATGCTTTTCTCTCAAATTTAGAACTTTCTGATATTTGTGCGTACATTATCGATCTTGTTTTTTAGAATTCTTTTTATACGTTTGTTTTACAACTCTATGGGATATATTCTGGTAATTATTTTCGAAATTTCAGTTTTACTAAATCACTCATTTTGTTTTGGCGATAACTAAATTTGCTCTGAATTTAATCAACTTTGATTGCCATAATTCAATCTTAAATAAATTTAAAACAATTAAATTGGAATATTAGCTGTATTTTATCCGAAATTTAAATTTGTCTATAAAATATTGTTATTGTAAAGGAATTTCTTTGCCATCTTAATTCAAAAAATAGGTCACAAATCTTAATGTTAACCCCTTTATAGTCGATCAAATTTACCACTTGGCATCACCTGCATCTCCTTTGATTTATATGAAAAATCCAATAAAAACAATCAAGACCAACACAATGGGAACTGTAAATATGCTGGGCTTAGCGAAACGCAACAAAGCAACATTGCTTTTGGCGTCAACATCTGAAATTTATGGCGGTAGTTCATTTTCATTCTTATTTTCATCGATGGAGATTTCTTTATAGACCCTAAAGAACATCCTCAAAAAGAAACCTATTTTGGGAATGTAAATATTTTTGGACCACGTTCATGTTATGATGAAGGCAAACGATTGGCGGAAAGTCTATGCTATGCTTATCACAAACAAGTATTAAATTTAATTTTCAATTAATCTTCACCAGTTTTTGCGCAAATTTATAAACATTTATACTCGATTGAATGTGAAAATTTTTAAGATGTCATATTTTGTCTTTGTTAGATTTTAGGTTTAAAAGGCCAATAAAACAAACTAAAACTCTGAAACTACTTCTCAAAAGATTTAAATATTTACTTTAATTTTTCTTTATTTTTATAAATCTATTATTTATGGCATAATAATTACTTTTATCATATTCGTGAATAAAATCAGTTTTGTTTAATAAAATTATAAAACAAAAAATAATTAAAATAATCCCAGAGGAAATAACCAAAAGTCAAATAGAACATTATAAACTAAAAGTCTATTAACCCTACAATGGCGCTGATGCATATATTCAACAACCACTTTCTTACTTAATATATATTTGTATGTCAAGTATCATATAACGATTTAATTGGTTCGTGTATATCTAAAATCAACCAATCACACGACTTATGGCATAGTTGGTAAAGTCGAGTGTTGTTTTACTCATAAATTTTACAGATGAACTAAACATTTTGTCAATAAGTGCAATACGTGGTCCGTTCCAGTTTCAAAGCTTAATAAGTTGTTATTTATAACCAAGGTAGGTGATCAAAAAAATTTAAATTTATGTGTAATGTGTGAAATAAAATTGACGAAATTTGCATATTTATGGCTATCAACGAACAAAGAAGGTGTGATTCATATGCGAATCACTGCGCATTTGTATAACAAGGCGAATTGAATATTGTGATGTAAATATTCTTGAATTTATACACATTATTTGATCGTGGATGTACTTTTATATGATCACATTTTTTTCATTATTTCAGATGCCCTTTATTTACAAAAATTAATCAGAAAAAATGAATTTAGAATCTCTGAATGCTGATGAACTATTTGATCTTATTTACAACATACCATGTGTTAGTGAAGATGAATTTGATGATATGAATGAAGATGAATTGGATATTATCGACACAAAAGATATATCTGAAATAGCTCATGTAACACAAGAAATTTTGGATATCCGTTTTCAGCGGACAGTTGTAGAAGAAATGCTTGAACAACCTTCTACATTATCTTCTGTATTTATTGGAGTTTCTAAGTCAAGAACATTGCCATGGAAAGAAAGAAGAATAAGAAAAGTGCAATGTACATTTACTGGGACAAGAATATTACCTGATAATATATGATCCTTGCAAACACCTGTCGAGGAGAGCAGAAGGTATAGCATTTCAAAAAATCCAGAAATAATATTTGATTTTTCAAAAACTCTACTTATTAAGTATTTGTGTGTATATATATTATGTCATCAGTTGTATATATGTCTAATGTGAGGATGTATTGGAGTCAAGTAAATTGATATAGTCCGAAATGTTGAGTCAAAAATATTTGAAAACAAAACGGTCTAATTTACATTTCAATGATAATTCGGTTATTACAGAAGATAGGAAGAGGAAGGAAAAAATTAACGTGTTTTGTCCAGCTGTTGTAAAACAGTACAACGAGCACGTTAGAGGAGTTTATTTACTGGACAGCTAAATTGGGAAATGTGGAATAAGAATGATGTCTCGAAATTGGTACATTCGATTGTTTTACCTTCTACTGGACATTTTGATTATAAATGCATGGCTTTTATATAGGAAATGCAACGAACCTTATAGATTTTAGACTTGAATTGGCTTAGGTATTGTGCAATATTGTATCACACAACACACCAAAACGAGGTAGGCCTTCGGACATACAAAGAGAAATTGAAAAAAAAACAAAAATCAAATGTCACTCCACTTCCTCCGCAACATCCCGGTCTAGGTGATAAGACAATAGACGACGGTGATTCCCAGTGTGTTTTACCACTTTACTATTAAGCCAGAATGTGGTTAATACTTTATCTTATTAAGCCTTCTCAATATTAAGATTAAAGACAGTATAAAAATGATTACTAGTACTTCGTTAGTGTAAGTAATTTTGATTAAACTAATACGAATAAATAGGTCATACCAAAAACTATTTCTTTGCTCACATTGTTGTCTATGGCTTAACAATTATAATTTTTAAAAATAGTGGTTCGAATGGTTCTAAGCTCCATTTTAAAATTAAATATATATTTTCTTATTATAAGAACTTTTTTTCCAATTTCACCACTTATTTTTTCCATTGAATTTATTAAAAAGAGAGCTTGAAGACTATAAATCAGTAATATATCGATGTTTTTTGATACTCACGAATTTTCAGCACTGCCTTTTTCAAGTGAAATTCACTGATTTATAGTCTCTCTTTTTAATATATTTTCTAGCTTTTAAGAATTTTGAAATTATAGATTTCTTCTACTTATAATTAGTAAGTAGCTTAATGTTAAATTTATTTAAACATGATTTTGTCAGACAGTTCAAATTTTTAGGTGACAATACGAAGTACTTATATGCTGATGCTAGCTTTATTTATATTTTAAGTGCATAAAATTTTATCGATAATATTAATTCACAAGAAAAGTGTCTAATGTACTAAAATATATAATTATCGAAACTTTAGAATAATGTGAATTTACTATTGACACCCTGAGAAATAATATTAATGCAATTAATGGAAATTATCCATTATGTACTGAAACTTAAGTGTAATACAAAATTAAATTGAAAGTTTCAGCAATTTGTTCACGTGTTTGATTTTCCAAATTTTGTATACAAAGAAGTTTTTAGGACTTTATTTTTTATCGTTTGTAAAATAACTATCATTTGCTGTTATCTGAAAAATTTCTTTACTGAAAACGTTTTTTGATTGTTATACAGATTGCTGGTATTGTAATTGTCATTTTTCGTGATTTGTGAGCAAATGATGTACAGAGTACATTGTATATTTTACAAATTTGTAGGTTTATACAATTTCTTATTTGATTGATTGTCACAAATTAATATGAATTGCTTACGTGTTAAAATCGAAGACCATAAATTTAAGAGATTTCAATTATTTTAGAAAGGTTTATGGAAGTTTATTTTTTAACTCGGTAATGCCTTATTAAACATAAGAGTATAAAAAACAGTATCAACTTAATGTTATCCTAGAAATTGGTTTACATATTGAATCTTTAAGTTTCTCTTTTAATAAAATTAATTAGCAATTAATACAGATGTCCAGGAGAACGGTGAATTTAAATATATTGATTAGAAGTTGCCTTTTTAATAAATTCTTGCATTTTAATAACTAATATTATATTTTTGATTCTTTTAGAAATTAATGGAATTTAACGTTGTATATGATAATAGTATGGGTTACCCAAGCACCATAATCATAAGGGGTCATTGCATAATTACGTCACGCTTGAAGGTGGGTGGGTGGGTTCCTTCAAAACGTGACGTGGGTGGATGGGTGAGTTGAGCTGAGTCACGCTAATTGTATTTATTAGTTTATATTTTAATATAAATAAATCATTAAATTAGAATATTAAAGAAAACTTATTAATATTGGATGACTATAGACATGTTCAAGAAAAGTAAAGTTAACAAAATACCAGATCTATACCAAGATCTAGTGAATACGTATGCTCTTGCACATCTGCACAAATCGAAGCACGATCAGCTTACAGAGGTGCAGGCTTTATGGAATGAATTAAAATCAGAACCATCTACATGTCAAACGAAACTGAACGAGTTAAGAATGGTTGTAGCAAAACGAAAAGCAAAGAATCTGAGTTATTGGACAAACATTCCAGCAAAGAAAACATTATTGCAGGAGGTTCCATCTGTGTCTGTTGAATCATCTGCTGGTGAACTGCTATTGCCGACAGTTATGGACAAAACAGTCAGCCATAGTCAGCTGTCGACGAATCGAAAATCATCACTAGTGAATCGAGTATAAATGAGGTTGAAAAGCAGAATGTGTTGGAAGATATAAAACTGTCATACACCAGCAGAAATTTGAGAATATAAACATTTGGATGAAGTCAATGCCAACATATCATTCCTTGTATTAAAGCAACAGAAAGGTTTAGGTGATTCAGAAGCTGTAGGAAAGGAATTGAAGAAGTATCTTAATTAGAGTGCTTGAAACAATTTTAAAATCCTTATATAAATTTCATTTTACTTTTTGTTTGAAGCATTAAATTGTTTTTTAACTGTTACAACTGTCTGTAAATTTGTAATTGGCATTGTATTAGTATAACATTGGGCTACCCCCATTTCGTGAACAATAAAATGACGTCACGATTGGGGTGGGTCTAGGGAAATGTGATCAAGCGTGACAGGGTGGGTGGGTGGACCAAAAATGGTCATTTTTGGCGTGACTTAATTATGCAATGACCCCTAAAAATAAAGCGAAAAATAAATCAATTTAATAGTTAAATAACAAACGAAAATAAGGTGTAAATAAAAATTAACCCTATAACCATTCAGAAAAAATGACACAAGAGAAAACGACAACCCCAAATGAGATATCAACAACACCAATCAACGAAGAAACCCGGTAAAATGGAATAAAGTAATGCAACAATTAACAAATAGAACCAGAGCCTATATAGAGGAGACAAAAGAATGGGATTTTCATCAGTCCCAATGGCTGATCCAAAATTTATGGTCAGCATTAGAAGAATCCCATAGTCACTACTTAAAGCAGTTAGTGAACGAAGCAAGGAAAAGGTCAAAAGACATGAATATAAAATGAGATAAAGAAAGAGAAAGATATGGGAGAAAAATCAACAATCTTCTAAGAGAGGCCAGAAAATGGAAGCGAGAAAATAAAGAATTACGAAAACGAATAAAGGAACTGCCGCAAAAATTAGGACTAGCCGACGACCAGGAGAAGTGGGAGGAAAACCTTAATCAGAAAGAGGAGCTAAAAAGACTCAGAAGAATTGCCGCACGCAGTCAAACGTGGCAGACGAAGGCGATTGAGTTCGAGAGGCATATGGTAATGAAACTGGCCATAAAAGAGCAAGAAAACCTGGCAATGAAGGAAATGATCCTACAACAGTCAGGAAGAATAGTAGAACCGGTGAACAAAGTAGCAGAGCTCGAACGAGACAGCAACGGTTATAAAGGAGCACTGGGACAAAGGAACATAGTGCTAGCCGGAAAGAACAAGAAGCTCGAAGACGAAAGAAAATGTATGAGGAAAATATTAAAAACCTGGAGAAGGAGATAGAAAAATGGAAAAGCGGTGAAAAGACAGAAGGACTAGAAAAACAAATTGAAGTGAGAGATGACGAAACTAGATATCTAACGTATCTCCTAGATGAAGAATTAAATATATCCAGGGCATTAAGGGACGAAGTACATGAGCTGAGACCTCAGTTGCCAAGATACTACGTACCTCATGACCCTATTGCCATCCACCTAGGATCATCGGTAGAAAGCGACGAAGGTTACGGTGAACAGGAAAAAAACATTTGTATAGATAAGTTAAAATCGAAAAAATCAAAAAATACGGGAACTGTATCCCAAACAAAAAAATTAACAGTATAATTTTAACAATACAGGGACTGTAATCCTATGTATATAAAACATTACTTATAAATGTATATGTATAAGTCGCACTGTAGCGCAAATATTAATCTGTAAATATTGTAGAAATGTGAAAATGAAAACGGAAGAAACAAGTAAAACGTCAACAACCGAAGTAGAAGAGGAAATCGAAATAGAAATAGTAGAAAGGAAGAAAACAATAAAAGAGGAGTTACAAGAGGAAAAAACAAGAAAATGAAAGGTTAACAAATAAATGGAGAGAAAATCGGAAGATGGTAAAAGTGCTGAAAAACGGAATATGAATTGCTAGAAGAGGTAAAGAAAGAAGTGGAGGAAGAAAACGAATGGTTACAATGAACAACGAAAGCGTCGGAGAAACTGGGAAAAGATCGCGGAGGAATTATGGCAAGAAAGAGCCAGGCATAAGGCAGAAGAAGTCATCGAGGACTATTGGAAAACAGAGGCAGAGAAACGTCAAGAAATAATAAAAGAACTAAACGAACAACTAAGAAAGAAGCAACAAGAAAGTAAAGAGATGGAAAAATGGAGCCGCAGATACCAGGAAATAGTGACAAAATATCAACAACAAAAACAAGGAAATAACAATCGAGAACAAGAAAAGGATTTCCTACAAATTGAACACGAACGAAGTCTAGAAAGGAAGAGCAGAAGAAATCAGACTACTGAAGAAAGAAATAGGACAGTTAAGACTCGAAGCCCACGAAAAAGACAGACAATTAGAACTGCTACCCGAGTTAAGACCCAGGTTCATAAAAGCAGAAACAAAAATAATGAGGTTGTCTGAGAAAGCCCATAAAAGAAAACCCTATGATAACTAATGATAGCGAAAAGTGATGTAAATAATTACAAACAAAATATATAAAGATTGGCTATATTAGTATTATGCGGAGTAGAATAATAGTAACGATAATGATAATAACTGTCAATCTGGTGGGATTACCACAAGCACCCTCGCAATTAGAAAGTAATTCAAGATCATCGAAAATCCGCTCGCAATTCCAACCAAGAAGTACATCATAATACGAACTCAAATGCTATAAAAATGGAAATCATCGAATCAATTCGCATTTATATCAACAATCTACGGTTGATATGCAACCCCAATCCTACAGTCAAAATGATGAACAAAAGAATACTGAGTCAAATTCATCAACTCGAGCAGCTGGAACAACTAATCAAACAGCAAACATTCACGAACCCAGCTGGAAAAACAGAAAACCCAGCCGAAGTAAAAGATACCCAGAACCTCCTATACGTGGTAATCACAGAAACCACATTAATAACCATAATCATCTTCGTAAAATTATATGAAACCCTCAAAATCTGGAAGAACAAGACAGCAAATAAACCGCCATGGCAAATAACACCCCGACAAGTTTTCAACCAAGAACACCCGTAGCCGAATCTAACCAACTATTACAACACCAAATCCCAAGATCAAGATTGACATTTATCAAACTATCGTCGTATCGAAACTATCTATCGATTGTGTATCTGAACTATTGGTGCAATTTGTATATAAACCTGGTCACCTTAAGTCAGTGTTTCTCAAACTATGGGTCGCGACCCATTTTTGGGTCGCGAAAGAATTTTTGGTGGGTCGCGATGACTTATGGAAAGATTAAGCAACTACATTCATCTCATTAAATAAACATTTATTTTAAAATTAATCTTTGTCATGTGGGTCGCAATAAAATTTTTGGCATGAAATGTCAAAAATTTGGGTCGCGATCAAAAAAGTTTGAGAACCACTGCCTTAAGTGACCACTGTTTGCGTAAAGTTTGGCATTTATCTTTTTAATAAATTTTTTTTGATTCGTTTTATTAAGTAATTTTATTATGTTATGTATGTGAAATGCGGGGCGCAATTTAACGGGCCCCGGAGTGATTTGTTGGGCTGAATTTGACTGTGGTATTAGACTGAACTGGATGTGGGAAAAAGTCAAAAATAAAAATGAATAAGTAAAAATTCAATATTAAATAAACTAAGTAAGAAATAAACCCTAGAATAAAGATAGTCGAAGGTATTACTAAGAAAAATTTAAACAAATAATTAAATAAAAATAACAATTAAGAGAATAAAATCTAAATACGAAAAACATAAAGTAAGGGCATAAAATATTAACTAAAAGCGCAGTGTCGGATGGTACTATTTTGGCGCCTGGAGCAAACTTCTTGAAAAGGCGCCTATATTGTTAAAGTCTAAATTTGATTTTTCGCCAATAAAGAGACAGTTTCAAAGCAATGTGAAAAATTTGAATTTTGTTCAATAAAAATTTAACATTATTGTAATAATATATATATATATATATATATATATATATAGAGGAAAAGCGCTCAAAAATGCAAATTTATCAAAATATAGATTATTATGTAGAAATACGTGTTATAATAACAGTCAGTATGATAGTTTTGTTGAGAATAATTATTCTTCAATTTGATCGAAAAGGCGCCTTTTTTTCAGTGTGATTCTGGCGCCTGGTGCGGTCGCTCCCTCGCTCCACCCATAGATCCGGCCCTGTAAAAGCGAAAGAAAATTAGAAACAGGCAATTACACACAAAATTATTAACGAAAATCCACAAAAATTACACAGAAATATAGGAAATCAATAAATTAACAAAATAAAACAAATAAATAACCCAAGAAAAACATTTAAAATATAAGAAATAAGGAAAAATAACCAAAATACAACATAACTCAGTCCTGATATACTATATAAGGTAAACACTAAGTCATTCGCTTAACTTCTTAAAAATCCTTACAGGAATCAAACTCTTACAAAGTCCGTTACAGAACTTATTCATCGGGAACTCTACAAAACTCAATCTAATTTGTGCGAAATCCATTACAGGACTATACAAACTCATTGCGGGACTATTAGACATCGACTTCACGAAGAATTATTTGAACAATAACCGTTTAAAGAGCATTGACGAATATTAATCGACTAATTTCCACATCAAATTCAGTCTATCAGTTTGAAAAAAATCAATTGAAAAGAACAAGTAAATGCTTGATAATTTTTTGGTATTCATAATTGATTGTTATGGTATTATAACTTTTCATGAGATAAAATATTATATTTAACAGCATTTTATGACTTTTCTCTTCACGGGACTTGGGACGATGCCGTTTGGGAACTCTGAGTATGATGGTCATGAACCGAAAGTGCGAGAACAATGAATCAACAACGATGCAATTTTCTGAGGATATGCGATTTGTTTTCAGGTTAAGATGATAATTTTAGCATGAAATTAAATGTATGAAAACTATGATGCAGGGCGATTGAATCAGACGTATATTGAATACCTTTGAAGAATGAATCTTAAGGATAAGATCGGATACGACACATCATACTCAGAGCCAAAGGACATGGTCGCTAGGTAGATTAGATACATTTATAATTTTTATTAAAAACCAATGATTTCATTTATAAAGTTTTATTCATATACATTTTGATATTTGCATTCTATTTATTATTATGGGTATGGTAGATCCGTCTATCGTGGTTGTCTGGAGACGGTCGGTAGCAATACCGGTGGTCCCCAGGTGAGCCATGGTAAGTGGAGAAACCAATGAAGTGAATATATAAAAGTTAGCGTAATTCCATGAAATAAGTGTCTTCATCGAGGAGCAGCC
Source organism: Schmidtea polychroa (assembly GCA_959609185.1). Lineage (NCBI taxonomy): Eukaryota > Metazoa > Platyhelminthes > Tricladida > Dugesiidae > Schmidtea > Schmidtea polychroa. The sequence continues at coordinate 62,908 of CAUHTR010007230.1, read as the reverse complement.
AAATGAAAATATGTCCATTTCAGTAGTTTTGTGAGGATTACCAGTTGTCTCGAAAATGTCGAACGTTCTAACAGACGGAAGAAACGCATGATCTTCAGAGAGAAATTTAATCTTCCAAAATCTCAGTCGTAATAGAATACGGAGAAACGTCCGACCCAATCATTAATAGAGAATTTGCATCTTTAGATCTTCTATCGTAGGACGACCAACTTCGCCTGAACTCTCGCAATTATTTTCAACATCCAGTTATCGTCGTTGTACACGCCAGCAACAAGAGAAATACTTTCTCAGCATGAAGTTGTAGATCCAATTTTCGGCATGTAGATTCGGACAGTGGGTGAACATCAGCATAATTTCACATTTCGCGATTTCCGCCCTGATAAATCTTCGAACTCGTTCACTAAAACGTTGGAAAGTTGGTGTAAATATTCTGTACATCCGGTCAATCGAGGTTTAAATATCTACCGAACATACTATTCCGAAACTGTTTTTCTAAGATTCATTAGCAACGAGCGGATCAATAGCATAAACGAAGTCAGATAGATTTGAACGTTGTTAGAAATTGATAAATCCTTGTTTACATCGTCGGTTCAACTAAATGAACCTGAGAATCACATTAGCTATTACATTAATCACCTGGTTAATATAAACGAATCCGAACCAGACGATGTTAGTTCGGGGTAATTACCGTTAAATAATTTAAACAATTGTTTAGCACAAGAAATACAATGTATGAGATGATATCCGGCGTAATAAATCGCAACTAAGATAACCAAATGAACAATAAACAACTATTTAATTTATATAATAATGATAGTACTTTACTTCTGAATTTGTTCTCTTTTATAAATGTGTATTTCATTTAAATGATTATTAGCAAAGGTAGAATTTTAGAGTTCAACGCGTATTACACGGACTACACTTAATAAGATGTAAAATTTCTGTAAAAATTGGGTATTAACAATTTCTTAAACAGAATTTATTGATCAAATCTCGCACTCGGATGATTAAATTCCCGCAATGAAATTCGATTTAAATGGTACGGGGAGTAAAAATACATCGATGTTATCTACAGGGTAGGAAGTGGGAAATTATTATTGAAGCATCTAATAACTCTTTATGACGAATTTTCGTGTATTTCGATAAGCCATCTTAATTAATTTAGATACGTGCTAACCAAGTTTACCGCCAAAAGGGCCACAACCATGCTTTTCTTGTGCAGATAAGAATGCAGACAACAGAAAACTGCATGAATATATCAGGGTTCTGAAGAAGAGTATTGAAACGCTCGAATGCACGTGGTTCTCCCCGCCACAGATGAAAGAAGAAAAGACGAAGATACTACGACTGGAGTACTGCAAGGACAGTCTACTCGAAGAAAGCCGTTGTCAGAGGTTGACAGTTAAGGCTTAATCGGAAGCACTACACCAGGTGTATTCCGAATCAGAAATATGGAGAATGGTACGAAAATACCCGATCAAAGATGGGACAAACGTGATCCCCCTGCATCACCGGGATGATGAACAGCAGTTACCTTTAACCAGTTGTACTAGACATGAATTTGAGTTTCCACCAATAATCGACCCAGTTTTGTCCGAATCATCAAAGGGATACTGTGTACCGACACTAGTCGCCAAGGAAACAGCTTCTACTTCGTCGTCTGGTAGTCTAAATAAGTCCACCACATAATCTTCGAAAAAACGAAAGTGCCCCTCTAGGGCTGAAAGAAACCAGAAGCGCCGAGACGAAATCGCCTCTTTAGAGGTGTCACTATTTGGCGCCCAGGCTTTCAGCACACAAATTCCCAAAGAAAAGACACCAACACCAAAGGAAGTTTATCGAATCGTTCCATCAGGGACACTAAATCCTCCGAATGACATAGATACCCTGTTAGCCGAAGAAGATGCCTTCAATACTACTCAAGATTTGATGAATAGCATCCCGAAATCTAAATAACTCTTCGTAAACTTTGATCATTGAGTACCCGGCAAATTCGTATATTTTCTATCTTATGTAATAAATGTTGTTAATGTTTGTTTTTTGTCTTATTATTGCTGACTAGCTTGCCTGAGTTGGATTTCAACTCATTTTGTAGTATATGAATTTTGAGAGAGTAAAGTCGTCCCCTTGGACCAGGGTCTTACTGTCTTGCTTGATCGAATGAGGTAAGTCCTTCTATGGCACTCCGGAACCCGCACAGTGAACCATGCCGGGAGTAGTTCTACCACAGGGGCTCACCTGCTGGTAGTTTCTGACCTGCGTGTGCATCATTATCACGGGTACTTGTATGGGAGATTATTGTCAAATTATGAAGGTTGCTTAGGGAACCAAATCTGAGCATGTAAAAATCCTTCCCTCAGTGACCAACATTAATAAGATATAAAATAAATTATTTATCAAATAATTTAATAAATATTAATATTTTAAAATTTATTTATATTTTGCAATATAAATTAACAAAGTTGCATTTAAATATTATATTTAAAATCAAAGTTTAATTAAATTTAAGAAAAAATCTGCTCTGTTATTAAAATAATAACAATTCATTAAGAATATCCTGTCTTTTTTCTGTTAAAACACATTTCCTTCGTTTTATTTCTAACTTTAATTCATTGTGGAATGATTCATGAATGATTCATGAATTATTTATTTATTAATTAATATAATTAATCAAATAATATAATTAATATAAATAATATAATATAATTAATAAAATAAGAAATCAGGAATGATTCATGAATTATTTATTTATTAATTAATATAATTAATCAAATAATATAATTAATATAAATAATATAATATAATTAATAAAATAAGAAATCAGGAATGATTCATGAATTATTTATTTATTAATTAATATTAATAAATAAATATTACTTTTTATTTATTTTCGGGGGTTAAATTAAAAGGAATATTATTATTGGGGTTAAATTAAAAGGTTGATCCAAATTTTTTCATTTGTATTAAATATGTTATTCGCAGCAAAGGCTTAAATTATCATTTAATTGTTTTTAAATAATAATAATTGATAAGAATTATTTTTTAATCGAAAATTTTAATTTTAAGTTTTATATATATATATATATATATATATATATATATATATATATATATATATATATATATATATATATATATATATATATATATATATATATATATATATATATATATATATATATATATATATTTATTTGTTTAATAATAATAATAATAACAAAAATAATAAAGTCTTAGAAGTAGTAATAATACAAAGCCCACAGATAAGTGAAAATTGTACTATCAAATGAAAATGGTAATAATTTAAAAACAAAAACAATTTAATGTGAATTACTAGACTTCTTTTTCTAAGTTTAAATTTAAAATAAAGAATATTTTCATTTATTTATATATTATCAGTAGATGGATTGGGCACCGCTAGAACAGGACTCCGCTAGCACAACCCCCCCCCCCCGGGGGTAAAAAATTTTTCTAAGTCTAAAAGTACATTTTTTTTCAAGGTCATTTGTAGAACAAAGACATATGACTCATCAAGGTCATTGAAACAAAGACCATGACTCATCGGATGACTCATAAAATTTTCAAGGTCATTTGTAGAACAAAGACCATGGCTCATTCAAGGTCATATGACTCATTCAAGGTCATTTAAACAAAGACCATGACTCATTCAAGGTCATTCTCAAGGTCGTATGACTCATTCAAGGTCATTTCAAGGTCGTATGACTCATTCAAGGTCATTTTCAAGGTCGTATGACTCATAAAATTTTCAAGGTCATTTGTAGAACAAAGACATTTTTTTTTCAAGGTCATTTGTAGAACAAAGACATTTATTTTTTCAAGGTCATTTGTAGAACAAAGACATTTATTTTTTCAAGGTCATCTGTAGAACAAAGACATTTTTTTTCAAGGTCATTTGTAGAACAAAGACATTTATTTTCAAGGTCATATTATTATTTTTCAAAAATATTATTATTTTTATTATTATTTTTCAAAATATTATTAACTGTGCCAGCGGAGTCCTACTTTTCGGGGCGCCAGAACTTTTTGAGTTTTCAAAATTATTTAAATATTGATACATCATTTTGAAGCTTGGTGCAAGACCTTTCGAATGAGCTATTGAAAGTATCATCATCATCACTATTCATAAAGTTATTAACATTTTCCCGAGACCATTTTTCAAGGTCATATAATTATTATTATTTTTCAAAAATATTATTAACTGTGCTAGCGGAGTCCTACTTTTCGGGGCGCCAGAACTTTTTGAGTTTTCAAAATTAATTAACAATTGATACATCATTTTGAAGCCCAGACGGAGATCTATCTTTTGAGCCATAGAAATAATTTTTATCATTAGTAGTATAAAAGTTATTAACATTTTCCCGAGACCATTTTTCAAGGTCATTTGACTATTTTATTATTATTTTTCAAAATATTATTATTTTCAAGGTCATATTATTATTTTTCAAAATATTATTATTTTCAAGGTCATATTATTATTTTTCAAAATATTATTATTTTCAAGGTCATATTATTATTTTTCAAAATATTATTATTTTCAAGGTCATTTGTAGAACAAAGACATTTATTTTCAAGGTCATTTGTAGAACAAAGACATTTATTTTTTCAAGGTCATATTATTATTTTTCAAAATATTATTATTTTCAAGGTCATCTGTAGAACAAAGACATTTATTTTTTCAAGGTCATATTATTATTTTTCAAAATATTATTATTTTCAAGGTCATTTGTAGAACAAAGACATTTATTTTCAAGGTCATCTGTAGAACAAAGACATTTATTTTCAAGGTCATATTATTATTTTTAAATTTTTAAAGGTTCCCGCCAACGAAAATTATTCATCGATAGCTCATTTTAAAGCTCAATCCAAGACCTTTCGAATGAGCCATATATCTCGTTATTCCAATTATTATTTCTAAAGATATTATTATTATTATTATTATTATTATTATTATTATTATTATTATTATTATTATTATTATTATTATTAATCTATATACTCCGAGTCTATATACTCATAGTCTATCCGACAAAATATTTTGTCCCCCTATGGGTAATGCTCACAAGGGTACTGCTCACGCTCAACAAATCAACAAAACATACATTTATTTAAACAATAAAATTAAATATTGATTTACATGTATATAGTATGATATTCATTAATTAGTGATGAACAGGCTTGACACTTGCGAATAGTCTTCTTGTGACACTCAGAACAAACAATCACGTGACCACACGGTAAATACAAAACCGAAACTTGATTTTCTTTACAAATTGAACAAGTCAAATACCTTTTCTTAATATCGTTCAGTTTTTTCGTTAGCTTATTTTCAATCAAATCGGCTTTTGCTATCCATTCATAAATCAATCTACTATATACAGGTTTCAACCTTAAAAACATACAACTCCAAAAGTATTCATTCAGTGATTCGTTGTTTACCGCTATTTTTTCTAAGTACATTAAATAACAGGATAACTTTAAAATGGATTTCTCATAATTAAATAAATCCCTCAAATATTCAATAGAGGAATGTTTGAAAATTTTTAAAATATTTATGATTTGCTTATCAGTGTAAGTATCATGATTATTTATAAAATCTTCAACTGCATTGTTAAAAAATTTCGATGAAATTTCGGAATAGGTTGGACTTCTTTGCTATAAGTAACATTTTTATAAATATTGACAAAATAATAATAATGATACCAAATGATTTACACATTCATCAGTTTTACTCGTAGAAATCATTAGTAATAAATTTCTTAATAAATTTCTTAATAAATTACTTTTGTTTTTATATTTATAAAAATTGAGATAGCCAATCAAATATTATTATTATTATTATTATTATTATTATTATTAGTATTATTATTATTATTATTATTATTATTATTATTATTATTATTATTATTATTAATATTATTATTATTATTATTATTATTATTATTATTATTATTATTATTATTATTATTATTATTATTATTATTATTATTATTATTATTATTATTAGAGAGCAGTAGCTGCATGCTGACTGCAGACTACTATGTAGCTACGTGCTCACTGTAGACTACATTATTATTAAAGAGCAGTATGCATGCTGACTGCTTGTATACCAAATATATAAAAACAATCACAAAATAAAAATTTACAAATAATATCCTTTCTATGCTGAAACATTTTCGATAATTAATTAAATATAATGTTTAAGCATAGAAAGAATGGTGAAAACTATAACGAGTTTTCAATAAAATATATATAAAGAATACAAAAACATTTTTTTAAAAAGATATATTAATCTGATAAAACAATATCATCAATGTCTGTTAAATCAACATTGTTTATAGGGCTGTCTGGATCATCGAAAGATGGGCTTTCTCCACCAAAAAGCGGTCCAATCTCCTCAGGATTAAAAACTTGGCCACCAATCTCCTCATGATTTAATACTTGGCCAGCATCTGTTTCCTCAAATCCTAAATAATGCCCATATGCCAGACTGGAATTTTTCCCCACCCAAAACCGCTTGTCGTCGTTGTTTGACAATGCGATTTTATTGTTTTTAAATGTAAACAATTGATGGTTCCGCGTCCCTATCCTACTTTGTGGTACAGAAAATACTACGTTGTTATTGTAGCATTCTAAATATGATTCGTGCTTAATTTCTGTACCTATTAACCTGACTCCTTTTGCTTTCAAATGATCTTTAGCCCCTAACAAACTATAGCACTTGGGTCTTAAGAAAACCCATTCCTTATACCCTAGACCTTTACTTTCATCTTTAAATTTACCTATCACAGAATCAAGGTTTCTAGAGTATAAGGGATGTGCCGGGTCATAGTTGGAAGTGTCTAAAAGATTGTCACGAATCATTGCCGGCAAAAGAGTGTCAAGCTTACAGTGCCTAACCTCAAGAAAAAAGGAGTCAGTATCGCCGGCAACGATATTAATATCACAGTTAAATTCATTTCTATATTTGGCCAATTCGATATACTGTAACTGGTACATCCTCAGTTTAGACAGGTCTAGCACAGATTGACCAATGTAGCTAGGCCTGTCTAAACATATAGAATCCTTATACAGATGTGCAGCAATCAGGTCATCAGCAATTTTAATTGATTTCCTGAAAGTCGGCTTTGAAGCATATACAATCATCTTTTCAGCTGAATTGCATAGCCTCAAATTCATCCGTTTTTTAAGGTTTTCCACGGATTTCCCATACAGACTATTATTAAATAATTTGTATAAATCTCTATGCAGCTCGCATGTTGAATTTGAGCGCAAATTTGTATTAGTTGATATGTATTCTTTAAAATGGGTGCATGTTTAAATTTAATTGCCCTATGTACATTTTTAATTAAAGCCCCCAATTCAATATACAATTTGAGAAGTCGCCAATGAAGAACATGGTTCTTCTTCGGCCAATGCGTGAGCATTAACTTCTCAACTTTCGAATCTGGCGGGCACATTTTTTCCGGAGCAATCGGAAAATCATTCAAATAATCATGCACACAATCAGGGATATCAATATCAACCTCCATAGTATACCCATATGGAAGGTTATCGATATCAGCATTCTTACATTCATACAAGACAGAATCAAGGTCATCATACACCCATTCAAAATCAGCATACGGAAGATTTTGGCTTAAGGCCCAACCATACAAGTTATTTATGTCTATATACAAGAGTTCTGTGTCTTCAGAACTTGCAACATAATGTTTGTTAACAAATGTTAACCCACCCCGTATCCCTCCTTCATAGAAATTAAACATTTCCATGTCCTGTAAAAGTTCAATGGGTTCCTTTAATGTCATAAGCGCTGAGGCCCATGACATACCGGGAATGCCATAAAAATTTAGAGGCTCAAGACCATTGTATGCAATGGCCTTTTCACGGAATTGTGTAAAATAATCTGCGAGGAGAAACACGTCAAGTTTAAGGTATGTTAACATATAGTCTAACATATTGTTACAATTTTGTTGAGTCCAAATAACTTGGGCTAATTCATATTCATCATTAGACACAGAATCCCAAATAGGAGGTAGTTCAAGAGTGGATTCCAGGATCTCAAGAGATGTAGCGAAGTCATAAGGGAAGATACCTTTTGCTCGAACAATTGCGCCATCAAAAACAGAAGAAGTTAAAGGCAGATCGGAAAGAGTCTTAACAGCTTTTGCAAGTGATGAATTAACAAACTGCATGCTGTCAATAAAACGAACAGGCAATTTGTTAATGTACGCGATGAGAGAGATAAATTTTTCCGTAGTGGTTGGAATAATATTCAATTCCCAAGAAGGAAAATTACTCAAACCATACTTCAAAATATGATGGAGATCATATCCCCTCAAATTGTGAAAAACAACTGGTAACTGTCTCTGAATTCTGCGAGACACATTACATTTCCTACAGGCAGCACCAAGATACTTACCTGTGAAGTGACAATGGTCCCTAACTCTATCTCTAATAAATTTTTTACAAAGATAGCAGGTCCTGGAATCAAAGAAAGCACGATCTTCAGCGAAAGACAAGGTTTGCATAGGTTTATTACAGTTAATTTCGTAATATGGCAGGACAATTGTGACAGCAATTTCCTCCACCTTATGCAAGAAAGACAGCACGCAATCCTCACCAACAAACTCATAATAAAATTTAGTTTTGTTATAATTATTAATTAGTAACATGCCTGCTGTTATCGGCATATGTTTCTGATGGTGTGTGATATCCTCAGGTAAAATCGACTCAAAATCTGCATATATTACGAATGGCGGGGTTACTGTTTTTGCGTAGTTTGAAAATATTAAATTTTCTCTTTAGGTAATGTATATAAAGTAGAACCTATTTGATTCTTACGGCATAGGTCTACATGGATATCATAAGCGCTCCTATGTCTGAAGCCATTAAGGCAATGTGGGCACCAGTTGACGCGAATCCAAAGGTGACAGGAGCTATTTGGGTGTGAATTCATTAGATTTTGAAGATCAAAAACTGCGGTGTAATGAAAATTATCACCGTCTTCTAATAAAAGTAAATATATTGGTTCACCACCTATGACCTTAGATCGGTGAATAATGTCTAACTGGGGGTGATGAGGGATATAATCATCATCATTGCTGACAGGTTTAGCTGGCTTATTTCTATATATTAAAACATTAATCGCTAAGTTAAGTTCACGGTTTTTTGCGTTCGAATTTTGGGATGTTACTTAATCTCATAGGGCAATCACTAATGGGGTCAAAATTAATTTCATCCAAATAATTTTGGTAAGCACTAACTCGATGTTTATTTCTGCGTATAACATCACGCTTTAAGAGGGCTAGAACGCTGTATATAAAACACATATCATCTGTGTTCTTAATATTAACAATGGCTTTTTTAGACTTTAAAGCCGCTGGGGTGGGGATATAACTATGTCCAGCTAACCTATTCATAATCTTATACTTATTTATTATAAAGTCGATTTCTTTAATTTTAACAACCCGCCATCCGCTACCTAAATATGTAAATTTTCTATCTTATTATTTAATTTAGTGATGCCATTTATTAAAAAGTTTTCCGTAAAAACTTCGGCGTTATTAGAAAAGAAATTATCCTTTAATTCGCCGTCTTTCTCAAATTGAATCAGAACCGTGAACTGAATTTTAACGGGCCCCATACCGTTCATTTCTGATATTAATTTTTGAATAATTTTTGGTGTTATGGATATTTGTACTAAGGCGTCTTTCTCCACGTCAAACCTTAGATTTTTTCTAGCCCCCTTAAAATCTAATTCTATTTCTGGCTCGTTGTCTATATCAACTGAACCACCTATTTGATTATTATTTAATATATTATTTAGAATATTATCTATTTCATCACCACCATCAATAACTTTAACAATTTTAGATGGAACACAAGACACAGGAGTAACAGCAGGCCGTTTTTTATTTACATTATTATTTACATTATTAATTACATTATTAATTACATTTTGTGCTGTGCTATTCACATTTTTATTTTTGATATGTTCGGTATTTTGTGTTGTGCTATTCACATTTTTGATATGTTTAGTATTTTGTGTTGTGCTATTCACATTTTTATTTATAGTTTTGATATTTTGTGCTGTATTATTTATAGTTTGTGCTGTATTATTTTTATTTAACTTATTAAAAAGTTTCTTTTTATTTGATGGAAATTGGTTTAAATGATTAGAATGACTATTATAAAAATCACTATATTTTATAGGTTGGGAAGTCTGGCATATTGGGCATAAATAGTATTTGATTCCATAGAATTTATGCCCATAGTATTTTCTCATATTTTTGTGACATACTTTAGTATGCCCAGTCGAAGAAACACAATAACGAGGATATAATTTACCTATTAATAAATTTATTTAATAATTATCTAAATATTGTTGTAATATTGTTGTAATATCTTTATTATCAATTGTTAGTAGTTATTCAGTTTTATTAGACAATAAAACGGGATAACTATTAACAATTATTAATAAAGGGTATATTATTAGATCAAAACTAACAAAGACGTGGAAATTTAAAAGTATTATTATTATTATTTTTATTATTATTATTATTATTTTTATAAGAGAGATGTAGTTGTAAACTACTAGTAGAAATTATGGGTCAATTATTATTATTATTATTATTAATTTAAAGTTATTATAAGAGAGATGTAGTTGCAAACTACTAGTAGAAATTATGGGTCAATTATTATTATTATTATTATTATTATTATTATTATTATTATTATTATTATTATATTAAAGAGCAGTAGCTGCATGCTGACTGCAGACTACTATGTAGCTACATGCTTACTGTAGACTACATTATTATTATTATTATTATTATTATTAATATTATTAGAGCGCAGTAGCTGCATGCTGACTGCAGACTACTATGTAGCTACGTGCTCACTGTAGACTACATTATTATTATTATTATTATTATTATTATTATTATTATTATTATTAATATTATTAGAGCGCAGTAGCTGCATGCTGACTGCAGAATACTATGTAGCTACGTGCTCACTGTAGACTACATTATTATTATTATTATTATTATTATTATTATTATTATTATTATTATTATTATTATTAATATTATAAGTATTTTAACTATTGTAGATGCACATAGCAAACTACAAGGTTTTATTTATAACTATAATTTTAAATATTTTCACAATAATTTCATTATATTTCAAAAAGTAGTATTTACTTCATATAATCATTTTCTTCATAAATTTCATCATTTTCATCATAATTTTAGGCATAATTTCTTCATAATTTTGGTTATAAATCATTTTCATCATAAATTCATAAATCATTTTTCATCATAAATCATTATTTTGGTCATAAATCATAATTTGGGCATAAATCATTTTCTTCTTAATTTGGGCATAAATCATTTTCTTCTTAATTTGGGCATAAATCATTTTCATCATTATTTTGGTCATAAATCATAATTTTCATTATAAATCATTTTCTTCTTAATTTTCATCCTAAATCATTTTCTTCTTAATTTGGGCATATAGCATTTTCATCATAAATCATTTTCTTCTTAATTTAGGCATATAGCATTTTCTTCATAAATCATTTTCTTATTAATTCGGTATAAATCATTTTCTTCATAAATTCATCATAAATTCGTTATAAATTAATTACAAAAGTTTTTAAGAAATAAATGAAATTAATATGAAAATATTTAAAAATTCCTTATAAATTTTAAAAGCATATAAAAAATATATTAAAAATAAATAAATCTAACATAACGAATCCATATCGGAATCATCTTCAGACAGGCATAAATCATTTTCTTCTTCTTCAGACAGGCTTTCATCTTCAGAGATGTTTTTAATAATTTCTTCGTCGACATTGAAAATTGAAACATTTTCTAAAATGAAAAAATTAATTTAATAAAATGAAAAAATATTTAAATTTACTTTTTTCTTTGACAACATTGATTTGCCCATCATTAACTGGGGCATTCATTTCGTCGTCAATATCGACATTGAAAATTGAAACATTTTCTAAAATGAAAAAATTAATTTAATAAAATGAAAAAATATTTAAATTTACTTTTTTCTTTGACATCATTGTTTTGCCCATCATTAACTGGGGCATTCATTTCTCCCATAAAAACTATATCATCTTCCTCATCATCGCTAATGATGATAGGTTCTAAAGAAAATAATAATAAAAATTAAAATAATAATAATAAATTTACCGAATATATTATCCAGATTCAGAATATCTTCGTTTTCTGTGACTTCAACCAATCTACTATATCTAAATAAATAAAATAAAATAAAATAAAATAAAATAAATAAATTACCACTCGTCAAGAGTCCTCTCAAGATGCGATTATTATTATTGTTTGCCATTTTGAATAGATTTTTAAAAATTTTGAAATAATTGTGACAAATTTTAGATTTGTCAATGTTTATAAAGAGAATGAATATTTTCCTGTCCCAACCAATGAGAATATAGACACACATACATTTACACTGAATATTTACTAACTCAACCAATCACACGCATGCATGTATGTAACATAAATCATTCAGAAAAACATGTGACTGCCTTTGTTAGTCATGCCTTTGTTAACTTGCACTGTGCATGCATCAGGCAAATGTGTTCTTTATGTAGAATTAATAATATTTACGCAAATAATAATAAAATTAATTAAAAATAATAATATTTTTTCAAATAATAATATTTTTCAAAATAATAACATTTTTTCAAAATAATAATATTAATAACCACAACAATAAAGGAAAGGATACATTTATTAAACATCAATTTTTTGTACAATAACCAAGCTAAACAATGTTGACCACATGTTTGGGTCAAGGGATTTTTGAAACATAGTTTTATTATACACAATAGGTTTCCCCATTGTTTGTAGTTTTGATATCAACAAAGCCGGGTAATAAAAACCCATAGGATCGAACACGAATATATTACCAGGTTTCACATATATAGCTATCCAATGTTCTCACCAAGATGAGACGATTGAGTATTGACGATTATTGCTTGATTATTGCTCAAATATGGAATTTTATCAAGAGGAAAAACTCCAACAAATTTCATTTCCCAATATCTGTTTTCCGATTTTATTGACCTGAACAGAACTATTTAAATAAATCCAGAGTATAAAACACAACTTACTCCATGATAACTTTTTATGTTTCTGTATACATTTATACCAACACAGTTCTATTTGCAGTAATTTGAACTTCATTTCAAATACTCCATATATTATAACATGTACTGGTTCAGTAATAGCTCTTGCAAAACTTTATATCCAGTCGTTAAATTTCCATTTTGAGGTAATTGACTTTGATTTAAATCAAAATCAGGGGCTAAAACAATGTAAAAAATGGGTATTTGCTTTTAAAATCTTCTAGAGTTATTCCGCAATTCAAATTTTTATCTAAATACCCAGATTTCTAACAATACTCTGCATATATGTCGCGCAGTAATTATCATTCTCGAAATCTTGAATATATGTTTACTCTATAATCAGTATTTTTCGACAAAGTCAATGATGTAACACCAAAGGTTTTTGAAAATCGAGCTGGATGCAGTATAGATCCATTATATTGTGCTTCACTTTGAAATGTTATCAGAATAAAATTAGGCATTCTTCTGTCACCAAATATTTGTTCTTTATAGAATGATGAAGCACCTTTAGCAATAGCAAATTGTACAATTTCCTTTGTTTTTAATTTGTTTTTAAATTGCATGTTTTGAATTAAGACCCAATTGATGACCAGCTAATACTGAAGGGTCTACTCGAACTCTTCTCACCAATAATTTTGCATCAACTAATTGACAATATTGGTGCAGTAGTTGCACTAGTAAGAGATAATGCAGAATCAGACCTTTTCAGTCTAATATGTACATTAACTCCCGGTAGTAAATATTTCGGTTGATCCATAAAATCAAGTTGTAATGATGAGCACATGGTGAAAACCTTTGAGCCTTTTACCCACTTTTTTCTTTCATCATCTGCTGCTGCATAGCCCATAGGAGTAAGACATGTATTTTTAGTATCGGAATTGTAATTTAAAATAGTTTCTATTAATGCCTTGTGAATGAATGTATTATTTCCGCCCTCAATCTTGATATTATTAAATCCCAACACGGCATCTTTAAACAGAGTATGAAACAGGAAATTGTCGGTATTACATCTGCATTGGCATCCAAAACTTTTCTATCTTTATCTACAACCTTAATCTGAACAGTCAATAAAGTATCGTTCAAATCTAAATATTCGGTTTGAGAACCATTAATAAAACTCGATATCATTTCTACTATCGTAATTGAATTCATAGAAAAACTTCCTCAAATGCCCCAAATTCTATTACAGCCTGGGGCGAGGTCTATCATATACATAATTCAGATTTACCACAAATCATTTGGCAAATAGTTCCATGTCCTTTCATTCGTTTGTTTATACGTGATATTCCATGTCTTTTACGTTTTGGAGCTGGAGCTGGAGCTGGAGGTTTTTCTTTTTGAAACATACCTGCAACCCCGGTAAAACTTTCCCTAATTCTGCTAAAGCATTTGTTTTAGAGATGGTAATATTTTCTGTTCATTCATAATACATCTTTTGCAGTTTTCATACCAAAACTACCACTACGTTTAAGATAGGCAGGGCAAATCTACCAATTGTTCTCAACCATCCTGATCCGTACTGTTTTACCAATAAAATATGGTAATTCACCACCAGATTGGCTACCACTATACATACTAATAATATCAGAATTAGCCATTTTTTTACGAAAATGTATGTCAATGAGTTTTTTGAACTTTTGGAAATTCGATTAATTGACAGAAGCATCTCTTTTATTTTCATCTATATTGTTTATACAATGTTTGAAACAGGTAGATACATGGGATTTTCTACATTTATTTGTACAACTTCATCTTGATCATGTTTTTCAATCCATAGATTTCATTAAGGAACACTAGAATCGCCAACAATAACTGGTTCACGTATTACGGTAAATGAACATTGCTGATGATGTTTAGGATTTTCGGTTGTTCTGTTCTTCACAAATTTGTTCATTTTGTGACATACTGGTTTTAAATCAATCCTAATGTTTTTGTCAAATTTGAGTCAAATTTAACTTGAGCTTAAGAATTAGAATTTATACTAAATCTAAATACTTTATCTTTTTTGAGCTCAAAAACTGTTTAAAATACGCTACACATTCTCACCTAAATATTTGTAATTGGTTCGAGGCTGTATTATAATTATCTTTAAAAGTATATGCATGCCTGTTATTTCCAATGTATGAATAGCTTAGAATTTTAAATTCCACTAATTATTAGATTTGGAGTGTAGAGAGATTTTCTTTTTGCTGTATCTATTAAATACATTACGTAATCAGTAAATCCAAGAACGTTAGCATCAGCC
>CAUHTR010007230.1:0-47371 GCA_959609185.1 Schmidtea polychroa | reverse complement strand
AGATTTTAAAAATTTTGAAATAATGTGACAAATTGTAGATTTGTCAATGTTTAAAAAAAAGAATGCTCTTTTCCTGTCCAACCATGAGTAATATAGACACACATACATTTAAACTGAATTTTCTAACTCAACCCCAATCACAAGCATGCATGTATTGTAACATAATCACTCAGAATTACATGTGACTGCCTTTGTTAGTCAGCCTTTGTTAACTTGCACTGTGCATGCTTCAGGCAAAGGCAGTCTTTATGTAGAATAATAAATTTATTGAAATAATAATAAAATAATTAAAAATAATAATATTTTTTCAAAAATAATAATATTTTTCAAAATTAATAACATTTTTTCAAAATAAAATATTAATAACCACAACAATACAAGGACAAAAGATACATTATTAAACATCAAATTTTTTGTACAATAACAAGAGAAACAATGTTGACCACATGTTTGGGTCAAGGGATTTTGAAACATAGTTTTATTATACACAATAGGTGTTCCCCATTGTTGGTAGTTTTGATATCAACAAAGCCGGGTAATAAAAAACCCATAGGATCGAACACGAATATATTACAGGTTTTCACATATATAGCTATCCAATGTTCTCCACCAAGATGAGACGGTTGAGTATTGACGATTATTGCTGATTATTGCTCAAATATTGAATTTTATCAAGAGGAAAAACTCCAACAAATTCATTTCCCAATATCTGTTTTCGGATTTTATTGACCTGAACAGACTATTTAAATAAATCCAGAGTATAAAAACAACTTACGCCCATGATAACTTTTTATGTTTCTGTATACATTTATACCAACACAGTTCTATTTGCAGTAATTTGAACTTCATTTTCAAATACTCCATATATTATACATGTACTGGTTCAGTAATAGCTTTGCAAACTTTATATCCAGTGTTCGAAAATTCCATTGTGAGGTAATTGACTTGATTTAAATCAAAATCAGGGGCTAAAAACAAATGTAAAAAATGGGTATTTGCTTTTAAAATTTCTAGAGTTATTCCGCAATTCAATATTTATCTAAATAACCAGATTTCTAACAATACTCTGCAATATGTCGCGCAGTAATTATCATTCTCGGAAATCTTGAATATATGGTTTCTCTATAATCAGTATTTCGACAAAGTCAATGATGTAACACCAAAGTTTTTGAAAATCGAGCTGGATGCAGTATATGATCCATTATATTGTGCTTCACTTTGAAATGTTATCAGAATAAATTAGGCATTCTTCTGTCACCAAATATTTGTTCTTTATAGAATGATGAAGCACCTTAGCAATAGCAAATTGTACAATTTCCTTTGTTTTTAATGGTTTTAAATTGCATGTTTTGAATAAGACCCAATTGATGACCTGCTAATACTGAAGGGTCTACTCGAACTCTTCTCACCAATAATTTTGCATCACTAATTGACATATGGTGGTTCAGTAGTTGCACTAGTAAGAGATAATGCAGAATCAGCCCTTCAGTCTAATATGTACATTAACTCCGGTAGTAAATATTTCGGTTGATCCATAAATCAAGTTGTAATGATGAAGCACATGGTGAAAACCTTTGAGCACTTTTTACCCACTTTTTTCTTTCATCATCTGCTGCTGCATAGCCCATAGGAGTAAGACATGTATTTTTAGTATCGAATTGTAATTTAAAATAGTTTCTATTAATGCCTTGTGAATGAATGTATTATTCCGCCCTCAATCTTGATATTATTAAATCCAACACGCATCTTTAAACAGAGTATGAAACAGGAAATTGTTCGGTATTACATCTGCATTGGCATCCAAAACTTTTCTATCTTTTCTACAACCTTAATCTGAACAGTCAATAAAGTATCGTTCAAATCTAAATATTCGGTTTGAGAACCATTAATATAAACTCGATATCATTTCTACTATCGGTAATTGAATTCATAGGAAAACTTCCTCAAATGCCCAAATTCTATTACAGCCTGGGGCGACGTCTATCAAATATACATAATTCAGATTACCACAAATCATTTTGCAAATATAGTTCCATGTCCTTTCATTCGTTTGTTATACGTGATATTCCATGTCTTTTACGTTTTGGAGCTGGAGCTGGAGCTGGAGTTTTTCTTTTGAAACATACCTGCAACCCCGGGTAAAACTTTCCCTAATTCTGCTAAAGCATTTGTTTTTAGAGATGGTAATATTTTCTGTTCATTCATAATAACATCTTTTGCAGTTTTCATACCAAACTACCAATACGTTTAAGAATAGGCAGGGCAAATCTACCAATTGTTCTCAACCATCCTGATCCGTACTGTTTACCAATAAAATATGGTAATTCACCACCAGATTGGCTACCACTATACATACTAATAATATCAGAATTAGCCATTTATTTTACGAAAATGTAATGTCAAATGAGTTTTGAACTTTTGGAAATTCGATTAATTGACCAGAATCATCTCTATATTTATTTCTATATTGTTATACAAGATGTTGAAACAGGTAGATACATGGGATTTTCTACATTGATTTGTACAACTTCATCTTTGATCATGTTTTTCAATCCATATAGATTTCATTAAAGGAACACTAGAATCGCCAACAATAACTGGTTCCACGATATTACTGTAAATGAACATTTGCTGATGATGTTTAAGGATTTTCGGTTTGTTTGTTCCTTCACAAATTTGTTCATTTTGTGTACATACTGGTTTAATCAATCCTAATGTTTTTGTCAAATTTGAGTCAAATTTAACTTGACTAAGATTAGAATTTATACTAAATCTAAATACTTTATCTTTTTGAAGCTCAAAAACTGTTAAAATATCGCTACAATTCTCACCTAAATAAGTTTGTAATTGTTCGAGGTCTGTAATATATAAATTATCTTTAAAAGTATATGCATGCTCTGTTATTTCAATGTATGATAGCTTAAATTTAAATTCCACTAAATTATTAGATTTTGGAAGTGTAGAGAGATTTATTTTGACTGTATCATTAAATACATTACGTAAATCAGTAAATCCAAGACGTTTAGCATCAGCCACTGAAGAAAATATAATTTCGAATGGCTTATTCAAGCAATTCATGTATATATATTGACCATCATCATAAATTATAGGTTTCCTTGATTTCGATGAACTCGTCAAGTTATAACTATCTTTATCAATAAGAACACTAATATATTCCGTTACTGCTACTTTCTTATTATATTCAATAACAGATTTGCTATAGATCGGGAATAAATTGTATACAAATGTAAAATCCAACAGAGCAACTTCCCAGTCATTATCCAAATAGATGGGGTTTTGGAGTTCGATGATGAATTTGCTTGCTTGATTTTCAGGATGAATTAATGGACAACTATTGCTCGGCAAAATAGTATAAAAATTCACTTTACTAGGTCTTTTGCTGATATCCATGACGGGTTTTGATAACCATGCCATTTGACATAGTATTGTTTATCCTTACCGACCTTTTTAGTTTTCAATATTTTTTGAATTCTAAATACTTTTGGGGGAGGAATGACTTGTAATTCCTGCTCATAAAATTTCCCCTGTACAATATTATTATCATTGTCTTTGATGACATACATTACAGGATTCTGTTTAGTATTTATTTTTGAAATTACAAAGACTTCATCACTCCAATTTGTATCAAAATTTTTAATAAATGGTGATGCACTAATTTTACTAATTCTAACATGGTCACCGACTTTATATTTAGGTTTTGCAATTTTTACAGATTTCTTAGATACTGGTGTTTTTGATGTAATATCAACCGGTCTCAATCCATTCAGTCCTCGATGTGATGAATGATTATAACTTGTTATTATTTTCGGTAAAGCATTTACCCATTTTTTTATTACCTTGATGCACGAACAATTTCTTTAATCTATCTCTCAATGTTCGATTAAATCTTTCAACATGGGCAGCTTTGTATTGAGAATGTACCGAATAGTGATTTATTTTCAATTTATCGAGGATTTGCTTAACTTTACTATTGTAGAATTCTTTACCTAAAATAATAATAATAATAATAATAATAATAATAATAATAATAATAATAATAATACCTAAATCTGTTTGCAAGTTATTAGGATGTCCGTCTTTAAATAAAATATTAATTGCCTTGGACATTTCTTCTGCAGATTTTGCCTTGACAGGTATTGCTCGTGCAAACCTACTGTATACATTAATACATGTTAAAATATATTTATTCCCATTGTTAATTTTCGAATAAGGTATCATCTCCATCAAATCCATTTGCCATAAATCGTCAATACCGAATGTTTTATACGCTCTTGTTGGAAATCTTTTCCGCATTGGTTTGTTCAAACTGTACGCAAGCTGATCTGATAACCACTTCTGGGTTTCTTTTTTCGAATTCGGAACTCTTTTGTTTAATTTTGCCACTCCACCGAAACCGGCTTCGTCTTCTGGGTTCGTCCAAATCTTCTCCATTACAACAAGAAGATTTAAAATTAAATTTAATGTCGGGCAATGAAGGATTAGCACCCATTGTTTATGTTTGTGTAACTCCACCTAATAACGATAATGCCAGAGGTATTAATGCGCCAATAAATCCACCTTGTTGTTTATATATAATTTTTCTCATTTGCTTACGATTTTTATTATTTACTAAAGATAACAATGGTTTCCTATGTTTGCTCAATAAATGTTTTTTCGATTTACTGATTTTAATTTTGCCTTTGACTACTTTAAGTATAATATTGAGTAAATCATCGACAACAAAATTTGGGAATGATTGCAATATATTCATTCTTTTTATACTCGGGGCCTTTAACAATGCATTAAAAAATGGAAAACTGCGATGATTTTTAACTACTTTTTTACCGGTTTTACGGGTTTTACGGGTTTTACGTTTAGGTTTAGGATTTTTCGAAATAAGATTCATTGCAGAGAAATTTTCAGTTACAAGTTTTTTAGATGGTGTATAACTAGTTGTTGGTGGAACTTTTGGAACTTTAATAGTCTTTCTAATACCTTTTCTTAATTTCTTAATATTTTTCACCCTTGCTTTTAGAAACATTATTATTCATAGGGGTTTTCAACTTTGTTTATAAACCATGGCACCTTTTGGGTTGAAAATATCTGTTTTTACACGTAAATCATCGGGACATTGTTGTGTGAAATCAAGAAATATATATCCATGAGGTATTTTTGTAGCATCTTGAAATGCACTGATAAGAAAATTACGATTGTTAGGGTATGCTTGACGTGCAAGAAAATCAATCACTGTTGCATCTCTAGGATTCTTGAAAATAACTAAATATTGTACATTTAAATTACGTGTTCGATGTGCCCCACCTTGATGAAATAGATTTTGTGTTATGAAAATAACTGTTACACCAACATGTCTGCTGATCTTTGTAAATAAATTATTAAAATCTTTTTCTTTATTAGCTTCTTGATACAAATCATCGATAATAATGACATCGCCTTTCTTTAATCGGCTGGACCAGTTTTTATCGAATCCCTTTACTATTTTCATGTTTTTTAATTTACAGAAACTTGATTGAGTTAATCCATGTTCTTCATCAGCACCCCTATGCCAATAAATTCTGTTGAATTTTGATTTGAATAAATTTGATTTTAGTAATTTACAAACAAATAATGTTTTTCCACTACCACTCGGACCAACGATTTGGTATACTGCATCATTTCTTAATTCCATTTCAAAAATTTTATATATGTGTATTTGTTTATATTCGATGATTTAATGAACTCGTGCTCAATTTGTATATAAAGACTAATTTTCATAAATGATTTAATAATGTTAGCAAATATAAATTATCGAGGAAATTTTGATGTATCGAATATGAGGTTCCCACCAGGGAAACCTCAGCAAATTATCGATAGAAGCGGGAAATATCCGATAATATTTTTCAAGACTGGTAAATGCCGAATCATGGGATGTAAGAAACCTTTGGATATTAATAAATTACAATATCGAATAAATAATATTAAAATCCAATCAATTACCGTTACTATGGATATGGGACATAGTATCAATCTATATAACATGTCGAAAAAATGTGATTGTATGTTTGAACCGGAATTGTTTCCGGCACTAAGACTAATAAAATATAACCCTATATGTGTCAACGTGTTTGCTAGTGGAAAGGTTGTCATGTTGGGGTTGAGAAATTTAGAGTATAGAGAATTTGTTGACAATGTTCGAAATGAGATAATTTCATTGGTCGATTTCTAATTGGTTAATTTCTAATTGGTTATTGATTGATTTAAACAAACGGTTTTTTTGTTTAGAATTCATTTTTTCACTATGTACAAAATACCAAGCTCTGCAACCCTCATGAAGGATATTGACGATTCCGGTAAATTTAAAATTTTTATTTTCACATTATTTACTATTTATTATTTTAGAAAAATATATCAAAGTTATGATCAATAGGATAAAATATTATTATCCGCAAATCAATGAAATTATCAAGGATAGAGAAGCAGAAATAATTCCGGACCTCATTTTCTACACAACGCAAATTAGAATAATGGAGGTATTTCACCAGTTCCTGTGGGATATAAAAATAAACAGAAGCATCAAACAAATGGAGCCAGAGTACCAGTGCATCATCGGATGCTCATGCTGTGCCGATCGATATCGGCGATATGTGGAATGGGAGTTAGTGAAAACTCTGAGAAGGTTTCACTACTCCCGGATTGTAGATCTTGGATATGAATAAATGTATTTTTGTATCTGTTGTGTTTTTATATTTGAAATAGTAATAAATAATAGTAATAAATAATAGTAATAAATAATAATATTAATAATAATAGAAATAATAATAGTAATAATAGAAATAATAGTAAAAAACATTAATAATAATAATGAAACACATTATTAATAAATCTGTAAATAGAACATATAACAAAACATGTAATAATTAAAACATTAATAATAAAACACATAAATAATAAATCTGTAAATAGAACATATAACAAAACATGTGACAATGCAACATCAATGCATTTTGAATGCAATTTTAAACAAAGACATGCTGTAATCTGATTGGTTGATAGACATGAGTCAAAGGTATAAAAACCCTGTAACATTTAAATTTATTCATTATTCACGATGACCAAGAAAATTTCAAGCACCGAAAAACCAAAAGAAATGGTACAACCAGTTCAAATGTTCCACAACTACAAAATGTATTTTTTGAAAGAAGAAATCAATATGAAATTGGTTGCACCAGTCAAGCTAATTCCGACTAAATTCGAATTCTTATCCGGCACGCTTTCAATGATTGATGTCAAAACTATTGATGATGTTTTTAAACGGATAGATTCGAATCTATCATGTAATCAACATGCATGGTTCAACAATAGATATGCAAGATTTTATGATGCTTTTGATGAAATCAGTTTCAAAGAAAATGAAAATTGGTATATAACAATTGCAATCCAGGGATATAAAGTTGATAATAATGATGTATATTCTCCTATTTGGAAAATTATGTCTGCTAGACTTTCACAAATATTTTAATGTTATATTTAATAAATGTATTAGTCAGATTTGTTTTTCTCTTTATTAATTGCAACATAAATGCAAATGACATGCAAATTTAACAAAGAAAATCTATAAACAAACGTATAATATAGTTTTAAAGTGATGAAAATGACTGCAGAAAAAGGTTAACATGATTAATTAATTACCAAATTATTTATTATTTAGAATTTTTAATCAACTTTTTGTTGGAAAAGTTAGCAGAAATATCTGGTGTGAAAATTGAGGACATATTATCTATTACAAATGCCTTAAATATCGGCTGGTTAGTTGAGAGTCAAGATACATGATTTGATGATGAGGAAGAAACTCAAGAAATTGATGAGGAAGAAACTCAAGAGGAAATCTATGAACCTATAGATGAACCTATAGAGGAACCTAAAGATGAATCTAAAGATAATATTACGAATGATTGTATTGATCATGTCGTTGAAAATATAATGAAATGTGGAGATGACGACTGTGAATGTGTTAATTAATAAATCTTAGTGTCTGTAAATTTATTTAAACTTTTATTTAAACTTTTATTTAAAATCAAACAAAATAACTATACAAATTTTTTATTTAAAAAATCGACATAAAACATACAAAATAGCAACACCTGTTGCAAGTTTTATATAGTTTTTAAATTTAATTTTCTGGCGATCTATTTCTTTCGCATTTCTGGCGAGTTGATTCAAGACGCCCCAGCCGCCATTGGCTTCAATCCAGGGCTGAAACTTTGACTTGATTATCTAGAAAATAAATATCAATAAAATATAGATTTAAAAAGTATTACTTCTTGAGACCACTGATAATAGTGTTCAGAGTCCCATAGACTTCTTTCGATTATTATTTTCATATAAGCGAACCCTACTAGTATTCGGGTCCACTTCATCTGATCGTCGCATAGACAATTAAAAATCCTATTAAAATAGAATTTTTTCGTTTCCAGGCAATCGCAATTGATCATATCTTGATAATCAATGTGATTACCTTCTATGATCTTTTCGGTCCGTTCGATCAGGAAACTTAGGCTTTCCATAATATTATTGTTGACGATTTCCCTTAAAAGATTTTCCATAAAATGAGACATTTTTACAATAATTTAAAATATGATGTTTTATTTATACTAATACCGGATGATTTTGATTGGTTGATAGACTATAAATGTAAAAGAAAGGTTTTGATTTGATACACCATGAAAACTATATTCATATTGCTAATTATTATAACGAGTGTGTGCTCACACAATACAACAATAACAGTGGAGTCTTTTAATAAATCAATATGTGTTTGTCCGAATACAGCCAAGTTGATGGATATTTTATATATTCTCGACAAACCAAAATGGTCAAAGCATCCAGGAAAAAGAATATCTCAAAGATTGGAGAATTTAGAAAACAGTTATGAACTATCATTTGAATATATACAAAATATAAAATTTGAATTGATTGATCATATTAAGGTTTTCAATAACTCTATTGTTGAAAATAAAATGAATATGAAAATAATTGATAAGAAGCATGATTATTTGTTAAAAAAGATTGAATTATTATTAAGAGAAATTCAAACAATCAAAGGATCAATAGAATCTCTGAAAATCAATTCTACGTTACCAATTTCAAACAATATTGCTGCGAATAGTACATCAATATTTAGTTTACCTTTGTTAATTTTACATTATTTTATTGTTTAAATAAATGTATGTTTTGTTGATTTGTTGAGCGTGAGCAGTACCCTTGTGAGCATTACCCATAGGGGGACAAAATATTTTGTCGGATAGACTATGAGTATATAGACTCGGAGTATATAGATTAATAGTAATAATAATAATAATAATAATAATAATAATAATAATAATAATAATAATAATAATAATAATAATAATATCTTTAGAAATAATAATTGGAATAACGAGATATATGGCTCATTCGAAAGGTCTTGGATTGAGCTTTAAAATGAGCTATCGATGAATAATTTTCGTTGGCGGGAACCTTTAAAAATTTAAAAATAATAATATGACCTTGAAAATAAATGTCTTTGTTCTACAGATGACCTTGAAAATAAATGTCTTTGTTCTACAAATGACCTTGAAAATAATAATATTTTGAAAAATAATAATATGACCTTGAAAAAATAAATGTCTTTGTTCTACAAATGACCTTGAAAATAATAATATTTTGAAAAATAATAATATGACCTTGAAAAAATAAATGTCTTTGTTCTACAGATGACCTTGAAAATAATAATATTTTGAAAAATAATAATATGACCTTGAAAAAATAAATGTCTTTGTTCTACAAATGACCTTGAAAATAAATGTCTTTGTTCTACAAATGACCTTGAAAATAATAATATTTTGAAAAATAATAATATGACCTTGAAAATAATAATATTTTGAAAAATAATAATATGACCTTGAAAATAATAATATTTTGAAAAATAATAATAAAATAGTCAAATGACCTTGAAAAATGGTCTCGGGAAAATGTTAATAACTTTTATACTACTAATGATAAAAATTATTTCTATGGCTCAAAAGATAGATCTCCGTCTGGGCTTCAAAATGATGTATCAATTGTTAATTAATTTTGAAAACTCAAAAAGTTCTGGCGCCCCGAAAAGTAGGACTCCGCTAGCACAGTTAATAATATTTTTGAAAAATAATAATAATTATATGACCTTGAAAAATGGTCTCAGGAAAATGTTAATAACTTTATGAATAGTGATGATGATGATACTTTCAATAGCTCATTCGAAAGGTCTTGCACCAAGCTTCAAAATGATGTATCAATATTTAAATAATTTTGAAAACTCAAAAAGTTCTGGCGCCCCGAAAAGTAGGACTCCGCTGGCACAGTTAATAATATTTTGAAAAATAATAATAAAAATAATAATATTTTTGAAAAATAATAATATGACCTTGAAAATAAATGTCTTTGTTCTACAAATGACCTTGAAAAAAAAATGTCTTTGTTCTACAGATGACCTTGAAAAAATAAATGTCTTTGTTCTACAAATGACCTTGAAAAAATAAATGTCTTTGTTCTACAAATGACCTTGAAAATTTTATGAGTCATACGACCTTGAAAATGACCTTGAATGAGTCATACGACCTTGAAAATGACCTTGAATGAGTCATGGTCTTTGTTCTACAAATGACCTTGAAAATTTTATGAGTCATCCGATGAGTCATGGTCTTTGTTTCAATGACCTTGATGAGTCATATGTCTTTGTTCTACAAATGACCTTGAAAAAAAAATGTACTTTTAGACTTAGAAAAATTTTTTACCCCCGGGGGGGGGGTTGTGCTAGCGGAGTCCTGTTCTAGCGGTGCCCAATCCATCTACTATTATCACTTAAAAATGAGTACAAGTTTTCTTAGGTATTGAAAACAAATTTCGATAAGTACAATCTATTTTTGGAACAAATTATATTGTTGCTATGGTCAAATGTATTCTCAATTTCATCATTTCATCACAGGCTCATTGTTAGATTGTATTTGTTATCAATATCTTAGTTATTTACGGCCAATTTGATAAATTTTCCAACACGTTGTAGACCGCTCTGGGAATGTAATGCAATACAGTACACGGTTTTCAGGATATTTCTAATATATTTTTGATGTCCCTTGCTCATTCGTTCACATTAAATTATCATTACATTTTTTATATAATAAAAGTAAAATAAAACACACTAGTTGTCGGTCGTAAAAAATGTGGGATGGCTACCTCATATTCAGGTACAATTCGTTATCATGAAAGTAATTCACGAAAAAATTTCAAAATTCAGTTGGTGCTCATGTTGTGATCATTACTATAAAATAATCGAAAAACTTCAAAATATACATACAAGTTACATGATAAATTACAAATTTATATTCATAAAATAATCCGCCAGTGATTCCAGACAAAAGTCAGCGATGATTTCTTAATTGTTGTTTATTTTGATAGACTATGTCTACTAGTGCATGCCTTATTGGTACAGTAAATGACCTGGTGAGCCTTTACAACTTAGTGTAATATGAACAATGTCCTATTACTGGCTTGTATTTAATTGAGTCAATTGATCTATCAATAATAAGGATTGGAAGGTCAAATTTCATTAATTCAATAATAATAAATAAATAAATTACCCCATAGCATTATTAAATAAACAGTTCTAACGAGTAATTTGATATTTTGCACTTACATATAGACAAGTTATGTGAAATAGGAAATGCCAAATTCTTAAATAATAAAAAAAGAATCGTACTTATCTGTTTACAGTTGAATGACACTTCACGACTATCAATGTAAATAATATATTTTATTGCATTTGATAATTAGTAAAAAAAAGGTTAGAAAAATAATTTCAAAACGTTTTACTTATCAATTTCAATAAAACTTAGTTCAAATTTGCACGATTTAGATTTATTTTCTTAATTTTTCAATGTTTTTGGTAGATCAAATTAAATATTTAAATTTCGAAATTGAGACTTCATTTTTATCCACATAGTTTGATTTTTAACAAATGAATGCTATATTTTATTAGAAGAATTTTGGATTTTTGGGATTTTAGGAAAATAAAATGAACGAGTAAATATAAAATAAATGTTTTTTATTTGATTGTAAACATTTACGAATATCCTATATTATTGGTGTGACTAAAACTTATTAAGATTTGACTTTATTATTATTGTTAAAGTCGGTACTGACTCTGACTCCACATGCTCTTTGTCTCAGTTATTAAGATAACACCCAACACAAAACATTTTATTAAATGTCAGCAAATTTGATACAAAATTTTCGGTTTTACTCCTTTTGTCCTGCACTCTTTAATAAAAATCGAAAACAGGTGACCCTGGGGAGTTTTGGCAATGATTTTTCACCTTTATTCAAAGATCTCATTTATCTAATTCAAAACTAATCATCGTTATTGATTTTAAAAAGAGGCCTAATTTCTTTGGTCTATAAATTTTTGTACATGGAATCCGAGTATCGTTAACAAAGCCATTGCTCCAAAGGGGTAATGGATTCACACTATAGTCAAGAGGTCAGTTTGGTCTATGGATTTTTTTACATAGAATCCTACTATCGTTAACAAAGCCATTGATCTAAAAGGGTAATGGATTCACACTATATGTGTCCCAAGGATTTTTTCCATACAAAATCCGACCCTAATTAAAAAAGACAAGGTTTTTTTAAGGTCTATATAATTTTTTGTATGCGAAATGCAGGTCTCGTTAAAAAATTGAAGTATTTTAAGGTCTATAAATTTTTGTTATACAAAATCCGATCCTCGTTAAAAAGCCAGAGTAATAGATTTTGAATTTTGGTAAGATATTTTGATGAATAGATGGCAATTGAGACTTTGAGGTAATAATTTTAAAATTAAAACTAAAATAGGTCAATATTTTAAAAATAAATAATAATTGTAAATAAGTAATAGATTTTGAATAACACTGAGAAATGGAGGTATAAATAAAAATTAGGTAAATTAGGATAATGTTTTAAAAATAATTATTAGATATTATTAGATATTATTAGATAATTATTAGTTAGATATTTAGAAGAATTGATGACTACTTAGACATTGAGGTAATGATTAAAATAAGCAAATTATAGTAAATTAATGCCATATTTTAAAAATAAGTAATAGATTTAAAATTTTGGTAAAATGTTACTTTTATGTAATAATTTAAAATTTAGTAAATTAAAGTAAATTAGTGTAATATTTTAAAAATAAGTAAACTAAAGTAATAATTGTAATTAATAGATTTAAAAATTTGGTAAGATATTTTGAATGACACTGAGACATTGGATTGTGATCATTTAAAATTTAGTAAAATAGTGTAAATTAATATAATTGTAGTGTATCTAACTAGCACTTTTATCAATTTAATAATTGAACTAAAAATATATTATTAAATTAATTAAATTAAAAGAAAAAATTAAAAACGATTGTTTAAATAATCCTTTACCTCTCACCTTTTCGAAAATCATCATCAAATTCAATTTAAAAAATCATCAAATTCAAACATGTCTAACGAAGTCACTGAAGTCGAACAGGTTGAAGAAGTTGAAGAATCATCAAATCGAGTCAAAATCAATGGATTAAATTATGCCAGAAATGCAGGAAACAGAAACCTTCGTCTTATTAACAATGATATCTCTGATGATAGTCAAGATCTTTAATTACAATAAATTCTTTGTTCAAATTAATTTTATGTCTCTACAATAATATTTTAAAAATAAGTAATAGATTTTAAATAAGTAAAGTAATATTTTAAATGTATGGTCAGATATTTTGAAAACTTATGGCCTTTGAGAATTTAAAAAAAAAGCAAAGCAATTTTAAATGCAAATTTTTTATGAATTAATTTCGAATGATTTTTTTAAAGAAATGTTTTATAAAATAAATTTTTGTGAATATTAATAATAATAATTCAACCAAGTACTTACAACTAGGTTACTAACAAACACATAAAAATAATAAGTTTAATCTTCATCACATCTTTAAGCAATATTTTCTACAAATATATAAATATACTTTACCCCTCTTGAGCAATGGAAAATATCCTGTAGCTATCGGGAGCAATAAAAATTCTTTTTCCTGAAAAATAAGGGAGGGTGGTACATCGGATGGCTTGCACCAGAAAGCTACCTGCCTAGTCAATATATCTCATGCAAAATCACAATACTGTGAGACAAACTGTTTGATCGGTTGACATATTTATTAATTATCGGTTTTCCTTGAAAATAAGACCCCTTGAAAATTGTTACAAATAATACACAGATGGAACCTTTAAAGTGGCACAAAAATGTTTTACTAAGTCTTTACTCTTTATGCATCGATCGACAAATCAGTTCGCCAGTTACAGCCAACACCGGGCCGAAAAGTATGATGGTCTACTTTGAAATGGCTAGTCACAATGTTGTAAAATATGTTTTCCCAGTCATTCACTTAATTAGATGTCTTTTCCATCTTGGTCAATGTTAATGAATGAGCTTCATTTAGCCGATCGCTATTGAGACTATGAGAACTTCCAATGCTATCTTTGAGTTTTGTACTTATAGTATTCTTTCGAAATATTTGTTGAATGTAGTCCAATAAATGTAGATCCAGTCATCGACTACTAAGAAGATACATAAATTAGACCGCAAAGGCGAAGCAGAAGAGCAGCTATTTAACTTTGGAATGTCAATGATCGTAGCACGAATAATTCAGTGGAAGAATAACATCGCAGTTTTCAATAAACCATGAATTTTCATTACCCATTGATTTTCAAGATCATTGCACAATTCTACAAAGCACATGATAAAGTTGAGATTGACATCACCAGATTCCAAACAACCGAAAGCTCGTGCAACTGAATCGATGTCTTCGTACACTTGTTCCAACTTATAACGAAACAGAATGTCTCGATTATCTTCGTGAAATTGCTTACAATCTGACAATTTAACTGATTCTTAACTAAAAATTGATATTATGTTTTTTAAATTTATTTGAAATTTTTTAAATTGATTGTCTATTTATGTATACATTTTATAAATATCAAGGTAGTTTCTAGTAATAAATAATATCGATGCTAGGAAAAAATAAAAAAAATATTAAATCTAATGGGTTTCATTAAATCCATTCTGTCTAAAAATAAAATGACGAGGCTATTTTGAACTTATTTAAAATTCAAACTATTTTAAAACATTCAATAAAAAACAATCTAATAAAATCGTTGGATCTCAAAATTAATGTGCAAATAGTCCCATGTGATTTTTAATGGTTATTTGCCTCATTAGTAAAATGCTTCAGACCAAATGTCACTAGGGGTCGGGTACTGTGATATTCAAAAGTATTCCACAAGCAAACCGTAAGGAGGAATATCATATTTGCCGTGGTCTTACCAAACTAAGCATATGAAACATGCATGTCATCGCGTCGTCCAATTGTTGGGGTTTGACTCGTGCAGATTAGCGTATAGAGGCTAGGATAATAAGTATAATAATAATAATAGGAAAATAATAATTACTAAAAATAGCACATTAAATTTACTGTATTTAGATAAATACTTATTATAGTAATTTATAAATATATATATATATATATATATATATATATATATATATATATATATATATATATATATATATATATATATATATATATATATATATATATATATATATATATATATATATATATATATATATATATATATATATATATATATATATATATATATATATATATATATATATATATATATATATATATATATATATATATATATATATATATATATATATATATATATATATATATATATATATATATATAATTAGTAATTTATAACTACTAAAATTAGAGATAATAGAATATAATTTTATATAAATAAGATTAAGTTTTTAGAAAAAATTAGAAAATAAATTTTGTGCGAAAATCAATATTGATTAATAGCAATCAGCAAAATTATTCGAGAGATCAATAAGCAACAGCTGCGGTGATTTTAAACCAAATAAGAAGGTAAGATCCGGAGAATTTAGGACAGCTGTCACCGAGAAATTTCGTATTTAAGGAAAAGATTTTTTGGAAGAAATTAGTCAATTTTTGATCAAGCATTTCTGCTTCGACAAAAATAATCAGAAA
The DNA here is from genome assembly GCA_959609185.1 of Schmidtea polychroa. Lineage (NCBI taxonomy): Eukaryota > Metazoa > Platyhelminthes > Tricladida > Dugesiidae > Schmidtea > Schmidtea polychroa. The sequence goes on along the minus strand of CAUHTR010007230.1, from coordinate 31,227 downwards.
CACTAAAAGCTATATAAGCTTGTTTGCAAAGTTCAATAAAATTCTTAACCATAAGGTTATTTGGATTTTATTTATTAAATTAATAAATTCAGCTGCACAACTCGACCGCGAGAAGCAGCATTTCTGCCTGACTTACTCGTCGGATATAAAACTTTAAGAGGGAAATAACTAGGTAACGGTAGATCGAACTTGGTCTATACGATCGCGCAAAATTCGGGAATTCCCTCATCTTGTCCCATTCTTTTATACAGCGCTGTGAGTCATTAGTTCCAGCAGTTTGTGCTTTATCTGAGGACGGTTCGAATAACCGATTTCTTTGCTTAGAGTTGAGCGGCATTTTTGGGAAAACATTTATTTATTTTTGTATAATTGTGCATAGCTAATAAAGTTTCTATATATACATTCACGTCTTATTTAATTCATATTAAATTATTTATAATTACACGCACATATTTTGTATTGATATCTTTGGAGTCAGATATAATCTGTGTTAGGAAGAATCAATCCACCTGATCAGAACCTAACAAAATTAATGTAACAAATTATAACATATTATGGCGGTAGGTTGCAATTTAATAAAAATGTATTAATTTGTTTAGAATAAAGTTTATTTTGGATATTCAATGCAATTTTTATCTGTAGATTAATTTCAAGCTTCTTTATGCATCTCATTAAAAGTAAATGTTTACTGAAACATCTAATGTTGACTTATCTGATTTTATTAAAGTAAATATTTAAAATGCATTTTTACTCAGTCATTTTCAATATTTCCAAAACGATTTGGAATTAAAATTTTCATTTTTTTATAATTTATTCGTTTTTGTATTATTCAGGATTTTGCTAGACTGATGTTATCTTTTTTCAAGTGTATTTTTATTTTTTCCTTATTTAATTTAAAATTAGAGATTTATTAATACGTATTTCTAAAAATTAAATTGTTGAATTTTTCCAATTTTATTTAGGATAATGTATCTATTAGGATCGCTAGAATTTTTAATACATTTGGACCAAGAATGAAGCATGATGATGGGCGAGTTGTTTCAAATTTCATCTATCAATCATTAACAAACAAGTCTTTAACGGTTGGTTTCATAATATAATAATTTTAAAGTCCTTGATTTTTCACATATCATGATTATGAATAATATGTGATTTCCAAAGATTTTTTATTCAACACAACCTACTTTTCTTAGTCTTTTTAATGAGCGTTAAATATATATACTTGTAAACTCATTCTTAATTCCTATTCAATTAATTTTTGTTTTAAATTATGTTTTATTTAATTTTTAAATTTAACCCTTTCAACTCTTGAATTTTTTGTATGACATACCTGTAATTCCAGCGTACATTTTTGCAATGTCAAGACAAAATTTATTAAAAAATAAAAATTAAAAAGGTATCATGGAAATGCGAATTTAAAACACAAGACATATTAGTAAATTAATTTATTTAGACAAAAATAACAACAACCGATGACTATTTATAAGTTTTATAGCTTATAAATAGTGGTATACTATAATCGTCAACGGAGTGCAAAAGGTTAACATCTCAGAATAATAATCTTTTTTTATGACAATGTCTTTAATAATAGCAGAAGTAATATAAATTCTGCTTATTATTTGTTTCATTTACAAACTTATAAATTGTGATTTTTGACAAATACTTTAAATATCTATTGAAGACTTTTTCACACAGAATACGAAACATTAAAGACATCAATTTTACACTTCTCATTTTTACCATTTTTCTTCCAATGCGGTCCAAAGTTATTTTTTGATAGAATTATGATTTTTTCAAAAACTATTTATTTCACGAATTTCAAACAAGAATTTCAAAGCCACTTCCCAAGTAAATAACGAGACAGTTTCCGTTCTTAATTTGTAAGTAGCTAATTTTATCAACCCAAAATATAATTTTGAATAAAATCACCTTTTTATTCTTTTTTTCTCGTTATTTGTTACATCCCACAAAACAAAAATGGTCTCGTGATATTGTTTTTAATGGCTATTAAAGACAACAAATGTTTTTCACCATAATATAAAATTGTACTATTAGTTTCATCAGAGCTTTCAAACTATTTAAATATAGCTGAATGTTATCGGATAAACAGTTCCACAATGATATTAATAATTTCAAATTGCAAAACATCATTCTAATTTTCATACAAATAATCTTATAAATTATTATTAAAATCTCTACTGTACATAATAAAATCTATAAATTTGTTTATTTATTTCGAATACAAAAATACCGAATTTAGGATGGAGCATAAAATAATTCAACATAGTTTGTCATATTAATCTAGTTGTAGCAAGAAAGGACTCGAAAATATAAATGTGGCCGCAATTTTTTAAAGTTTGTCCAACCATGGATTTGATGAAATATATATTATTACTACTCTTATAAAATTAATTTCAATTTTTATTCATTTTACTTTTTAATTTGTTAAAATAATGGTTCATAAATTATGTTAAAATTATGATTATTATTATTATAAACAGTACAAGCTTTGTGATACCCAGTGCAAATCCCAATAAGTAGACTAGTTTCGAGCTTTTGGCTCTCATCAGTACTATGCAGGAGGCGCGAAGACTTCTCTTCGCATACTTTTCCTGGTACACTAAAAATCACATCACTTGCTTATTAGTTTGGTCACAGAAAATCTGTAAACTTGTAAACATGGCGTATGAAAAATCATAATCTGCGGACTAATATCATTATTATTATTATTATTAAATTATATAAAAACATGTATTCAAACCGTTACATTTTGCTCATTGTGCCAAAAACAATTTTTCAAAATTTGTTGATATTTTCTTAGACTTGTCAAGGCATTTCAGTGAATTAATAATCGTGTCAGATTGCACCTCAATAAGCATCAATTGCTGTACCATGACCACACATTAATTGATGCTTGCTTGCATGCACCTGATGATGATTAATCCAGCAAATCTAACACAGCCTAGATTACTTGCTATGTCTAACTATTAATTACTGTTGCTATGCTGAAACTATTTCCATGAAGTCAAAAAATCATCTTTTTTTTATCATCAGTTACAGTCAGTGGATTTCCATTATAAAACTATTTATATTTTCCTAAATATTATTTTTGTTTGTTTTACAAGTATTCGCTGGTTATTTAAAATAATTGAATGAAAAGTTTGAAATCAGAAATGGTTTTTCTGTGGGAAATGTTTGTCATCTTGAAAATTGTAATTTAGATGAACTTGAGTAGAAATTGCTTAATATGCGTTAATCTCTGGTATAAAGTTTTTATTCAATCTTAGTAAACTTAAAATCATTTAGTTGAAATTTTATGCATACGTTTAAAAATCGACAATTGGAAATAATAATACGATAAAATCAAAGTTTTACAGTTTATCATTATTGTTTTGTTCTTGAGGAGGTCGTCAGGTCTGATAATTTTCTGCGATCTTTCATATGAAAAGTTAGATAGAACTGATATAATATGTTTAAATTTTATATTTTTTCCGTTAGTTTAAAGTTAATCTGTAACCTGCTTTATTATATTATTTTATCCTTCTCACTAGTTTTTATGGTTATATCTGTTTTTACCACAGTACAAAAACGAATATACTCTTGAAATAAATTTATTTTAGAACTATTTGTTTGATATTTTGGGAGCATATAACTAATATTCGCCTCCACAAAATACCAGAAAGAATTTTGAATAAAAATTATTAGCAAATAACTTTTTGTAGATATAATCTATAATATTTATAATACATTAGTAATTTTGGATTAGTTTTTTGTAGCAGTAGTTGATTATGAGTAATTATTACGAGCAATAAAATCGTTTGACAAGATCATGTTTATCCTTTTGAATTTTAATTAAGTCTGTTAATGTTTCTTGTTTTGAAGAAATTGAGAACTAAAGAAAATAAGGAGTAATCGAAGGAAGTATATGACGATGAAATCTTTTCTAAAAATTGATTCATGATTGAACAACTCAATTTTATCAACAAGCGTAATGTTTTTGATATTCTTAAATATACTATAGATTCAATAATTAAAGATGTGTGATTGAGACAACTTTCTCCAGCGTTTCCCTTTTTCTAATAAATGAAACGTATAAGGCTAATCTACAAACAATTAAGTAACGATTTCCAGAAAAATATAGCAACAAATAATAAATTTATATTCCCGACAATAGAAAGTCAACAGAATGCCAATTTTAAGATAAATATCAATGTCGCTAGAAATATTTCATGTTTTTATGGGATTTACTCACATGAATAACATTGTTTTTCAGACATCGATGGATATGTGGTTAATTTATTCATCAGTTGGGGACTTGCATAGATTTTAAGTGTTTGAATCGGTAGAATAATGAAGTGATTATAATAGAGAATTAAGATCATTTCAATGTTTAAAGGAAAATTTAATCTCAAGCGAGAGATTTAGTGGGTTGAATAATGATTAAAATGACCAATAATTATGACGATTTTTACGGTTCTGATTGCAACTCTATATGTTTTTGGATCTCAGTAAATATTATTACAATTCTAGAGTATATCGAATTATTGTCAATGAAAGCATGAAACAACCAATTCAATTTCAATATACATATAATTTTAGTTTTAAGGAATTAGTTTACATTTTTAGAACATATTTTATCTTTTTGTTAACACGAAACAACCAATCAAAATTATTGAGTAAGAATTAATTTTTTTTAAAAAGAAGAAAATATTCAATTAATAAAATCAATTAATAAAAACTCTGATCTTTAATGAATAGGCTGAAAATTTACTTGATTATTACTGACTAGAATTCGAAGTTCTTTTGTTATACTTTTTGCTCATTAATTATCTTTTTGTGATATTTAGTTTCATTGTTTAGGATAATTTAAATATTCACATTTTACAATCATTAAATTAAAAATTAATTAAATTTGCATATTTATTTGAAAATCCTACAAATTCAACAAGCAAATTCTTCACAATTCACTTGAATGTTGAAAGTTTCCTTTAAAAATCAATCAATTACATTCATTTTTATGAAAAGCATTAATCTTTACAACTTAAATCAATAATTTATTAAAATTTATTCTAAAATCTTAATTAAATTAATTTAAATATTTAAAAATCCATTAAAATCACAGTTATTGTACATTCAAATAGCTTTATCCACTATTTCATATTATTTTATTGAAACATTTAATTATTATTTCCATTTGGAAAACATTTGCTGAACAAATTATAATTAGAACTTGATTATTAGATGCTGCTAAAAGATTTTTTAAATCCGGTTCAAAAGTTAACGACATAATTCCAAGTATTTATTATATGACATATTGTATAATTTTAAACAAATTTTCAGCGTTGAATAAAATATTTTCAAAACCATTTATCAAAATATTTCAATATTTAAAACATATTTATTTAAAAAATTTCATTAATAAAAGTTCTTTTTTAAAAAGCTATTTTAATTTTTAATTCAAAAATTTCAACTTAAAAAATCCAATTTAAAAATTATTTAAAAGTTATTTTAATAGTCAATTATTTACAATTTAAATTATTTTGATAAACCATTGAAATATTTAACTCTCAGCTGAAAACACCTCACATCCTCCTTCTTTAAGAAATTTCTTCATCTTTTCAACATTTCTTTGAAGCATTTTCCCACTTTGGTCTTGTAGCAGATATTGGCGATCATGGATCTTCTGCATTATTCTGTATGGCTCTTCGTATCTTTCCTTGTCTTTCGTTCTTGATTCTACGTTGACCAGAACCTCATCTCCAATATTGAATTATCTCTTTGTCTGCGTTGTTTCTCTTGTATCTTCTTTTTGTGAAATCATCGCTTTACTATGAAATTGTTCTCTATTTTGAGCTATTTTTCTTCCAAATATTACTTCTGCGGGACTTCGTCCAATTGATTTCTGAAATGTTGCATTCATGGTAAATTCAATCTCTGGTATGATCTCTGCCCAATCTGTTTTACTTTTTTCTTTTAATGATGAATTTATATAGTCTCTTATTGTCCTGAATTGACGTTCTATCACACCATTTGTATTATGGTGATATGGACATGAAAAGCATAGTGTAATTCCTATTGATTTTGTAAACTCTTTCATCGTCTTAGATTCAAATACTTTTCCACAATCTGTGTGAATTTCCTTTGGTGCTCCAAATCTAAGAATCCATTTTTGTAGTATTGTTTCCTTCTCCGTTTTCGTCCTGTTTAGTGACAGCAGTCAGAGAGATATATCTACTAGATTGATCAATCATTGCGACTATATATCTTTTCTTTCTGAATGTTTCCTGTAATGGGCCACATTAATCAGTGTACACTTTTTCCCACGGCTTCTCTGCTGTCAGCTTTATTGTCTCTTCCTTCATCTTTGTTGTCACAACTTTCGTTCTTTGACAGGCCTCGCATTGTCCAATTGTTTCTTTAACTGATTCTTTTATGTCTCCCATATCGTAATTGTCCGCTAAATATTTTGTCACCTTTTCTGCTCCTGCGTGTGATAGCAAAACATGCATACTCTTTATCATTTCTTGTCTTTTTTCTCTAGGTATCCATAATCTTACCCTGTATAGTTTTCACCACGTTGTCTACCAGTATAAATTTCCAACTTGAACCTTGTGCTATTTCCTTTTTTATTTGTTCTATTTCTGTATTATCTTTTTGCCACTTATTATCTTCAGCTTTTTCCATCGTGTTTATTCTTCGGGTTTTCATTCTTTCCACTTTCGCGTCTTCGTGTGCCAATAAACATTGTGTGCATGTTCCACATGTACTCCTTGACAACATATCTGCATTTGCATGATCAGTACCTTTTCTATACTCTATTTTAATATCCAGACTACTGAGGTAGTTAATCCATGTCTGAAATTGCGTTGTTATTGGTTTCTTTGTGGATAGCATAAACGTGATAGCTTTATGGTCCGTTCTCAAAATGAACCGTTTTCCATATAAATAATGATTGAAGTGTTGACAAAAATAATAGATTGCCAGCAACTCTTTCCTTTTCATGATTGCTCATTACATAAGAACCGTATGCTAAAAATAATAAGTTAAAAAAACAAATTATAGTATTTTAAAAGTAATTTTCCTTAATGAATTGCCACACAAACTCCCTGACTAGAACGATGTTAGTTTTCCCTTGCTGGATCCATGCTCACAGTTGTTTACATCATTTAATCCACTAATAAACGAAAAGCAACTGTATTCGAGATTTTGAATTGTGATATATATATTTTCATCATATTTATTTAAATATCAAAACATTTTGAATATAATATGCCTAAAAACACTGCGTAATTTATTGGAAATTTAACGATAATTGATAATAAATTATAATTCTTAAATTTCCGTACTTCGGTGGATTTCATTTTTTATGTTCAATAAATATATTTCGACAGCGTCATAATAGTTTGTAAATATTTTGATCATAATTTCACTTTGATATTATTTTGTGTTCTTTGAACTCGGGTTCACAAATTAATCGTATGTTTTAAAAAAATAAATGATCGTTTGTTATTTACTATAATTTCAACGGATCTGGTGAAAGGTTTTTCTAGGTTGTTTTTGTAATCTATAGTGTTAATCAAAATTTAAATATCACATCATGATTTTTGATGGTAAAATCTATTTTAGTATTTGGGTGTTCAACGTGATGGTTTAAAGAATGTTGCACTAAATTAGCCTTATTTTCAATTGAATTATTGTATATCAATGTCCGATGTGCTGTGCTTATTTATTCATTCAGACATGATTAGTAATTTTGTTCTTTTCATATCATCGAATGTAATGATCACGGACAATTTACGAAATTAATTATCTTATAGTTTTCATGGTTCTATTATTGTGAATCACACCTGTAATTTAAAAGCCGATGTAATAAAGTACAAAATAATTTGTTTTAATTCTTTCCAGGAGTGAATTTTTTATGTGTGATATTAGTTTAAAATTTAGTAATTCCTTGAATAAAATGTTAAATTATATAATAATAATTTTAAAATGATATCTCCAAATTCATATGAAGAAACAAAGAATACATTTGTTTAATAAAAAAGTTATTTTATACTCGAATTTTGTAATTAATTTATCATTCAGTATGTTATCTATAAAAGTCTTTCAACGAAAAGTATATACAACCACTCTGCTTATATGAGAAAATTAATTTATATATTATGCAAAGGATTATGTTATTTTAAATAAGTGTTTTTCTATCGTAAATATAATCTTCATGTAAAAGTCAATGTTTAGCAAATGTACTGAAATGAATATTGTTAGAAGCTATAGCATTCAATTCTTCTGTCATCAAATAAATTACTAAGACTAAATAAATTCAAAATTATATTTCATTAAATCTGCTTATATAAACATATGTTCTTGGAACATTTTCTTTTTATAAATCTTAATTTCAACCAAATATCAACATCCCACATTCATACTTGAATTGCAATTTTATTAAAAAATATTTTATTTCAAAATTAATATTAAAATATTCATTTTAATTTTAAACCATTTTAATTCTAATATATTTCACATAATTTAAGTTTCACTTTTAATTTTACAAAATTTAATCATGAAATAATTTTAATTTAACATTTTAATTTTAACTCCTCACAAATCTGAAAATTTAATGTTTTCTAAACAGTTTGTTTTCTTTTCATTTCCCATTATTTGTTTGGAAGCAAAAAAAAATGATTAAAATTAATGTTTTAATTCCTCCACGAAAAATTATGGAATATTGATTCATTTCATCTATATCAAGCTTTTGGTTCAATTTAGGGCCAGCCTTGATTCTTATAAATTATAAGTTATAATTCTTAGGACAATTTGAATAATCGAGCTCTTATTTTTAATTACAGCGAAAGTAAATATATATTCAGGGTCATTTATTGGATTGTAATAGTTGAAAAGTCATTTGTAAAATCATTTTATTATTCTCCTCGCTAGAAATATTTTGTGGGTTGAAATGCAGTAGGTACTTCCGTTTGTGCTGACGCTCAAATAACTTTTGTGTTACATACCATTTCACTAAAACACATCTGAATTATCCGCCGTATTTTTGATACTTCATTCGAAAAGTACAGCTACAATTTGGGCAGATTCTAGGATATGGCTGTGATGTTAGATATGTTGAATTGTATATCAGACATTTCAACAATTTTAGTTGTACTTAAGTTAAATTTTTTATTAACCCTTTACAGTAAATTTTTTAAAGAAAAGGTTATATTATGTAAATTTATGCGCACAATTCAAAAATAAAATAAACCAAAAAATTATCGTTAATTATTATGAGTATGTACATGTGACATTTTTCATTCTTGTAAAATTCGAATCTGATGTTTTGAGCTATTGAAATGTTAAATGTTGCATGTGCTTTAAAATTTAGTAAAAAGGTGATTAAAGATATTGGATGATTATTCCTTTAATGAAATTCAATCCTACCAGGATATTTTATGTATTATTAAATTTTATTATTTTATTTTTTTTAAATTCTTACATGCTTCTGAGATTTTCTCCAGCGCACTTTAACATCAATAACTTTTTGTCTTCACAATATCATTAAAAGTATGTCAAGATCATCAAATATAGTCTAATAAAAGAATTTATTTTAATTTTATTTTATTCTAACAAACAAATCTCCAACATGCTATTGGTAAATCCTGATGTTTGATGAGTCGCGATGTCTTTTGTTAATTGTCGAATTCGACACTCTTTTTTCTAGAAATTTTGGAGTTTTGTTTAAGAGATTTTTTAGGCAATTTTCTTGAAAATAAAATCTTATTCAAGTTTTCTTGTTTTTTTTAATTTTATGGAAATTGTTATGATGGCTCGAAGATATGATAATTCAACAACTATTAACAAATGGAATATACAATGGAATATTTTATGTGTAGTGGCTGGAATTACGTTAGATTCTAATATTTTGTTAGATTGGATGAGATTAAATTCCCAACGTTATTTGCTAACTTCCCCAGAGCCAATTCCAGTTGATCAATCAGCTTCACAGATCTGTGATTTAATTCATTCTAATATGTGTGGTGGTCGTGAGGCGATTTATAGCAGTATGAAGTAATGCAATGTGGATATTCGAGAGGATTTATATACGATAATAAGGATTCAGCATGTTATTATTACACATTATGTTAGTTTAATTAATTGTAATATTTATTTATTGCATTTAGTAATTAATAATATTACTATTTTTTATTTTATTTTTAAATACATTGTAACAAGTACGTAAATTATAATCAGAACATTTCAATTGAATTAAAATTTTTAATTAGTAATTACTCAATTTAATAGAAATTAAAGACGAGTTACCTTAAGAACAAAAGAGTATTACTTGTTCTATAAATGAACATAAAAACAATGATAATGCTTACTAAAAACTAATTATCTAAATATTGTTTAAATACAACTGTACAATACAATAAATAAAAATTAGTCAGATAAATTAATTCATAATATATATTTTTGATATACAAATAAAACACATTTAATTTTTAAGATGATTCTGTTGGTTTCGATTTGCATTAATTTTTTGACAGAGCAATTGTGATATGCATATGACGAATCTAATAGTGACCATGGACATAGCTTTCATTACCTTTGAATCTAAACATTGTATAACTCGTTTTCTGATTTGAAAGTATACGACTAATGATTGATACTTCATATTCTCTTTTGTGCGATAGTCAATGTTCCACCATCAGTATACAAATTTTGTTGATTACAAAACTCAAACGAAAGCAACTAGTACAGATCCATTTCATTGAGATCAGGTTAACGACAATAGGTTCTTCCAAAATAATGTTGAAAATTTGAAGAATTGTATAAATTTGAGATCATGCAGTAATAGCAAAAGACTGATAACTTACCGTAGCAACTCTCTATTTCGTCATAGAGCCAAGCTTAAAGATGATCTAATTGATGTTATGCTTAACGGGGAAATGGTATATTTGATGTAGCAGTTTTAATATAAATAATTGCAACAATATGGTAAGGAATTCAATTTTCAACTCAGTATCGTAGCCAATGACACGGGATCCTTTTTTTAGAGTGTAACAATATGGATTTAGGCTTACAACTTTATCCTAAAATGATTGCCGATGGACTCCTGCATATTTCAAATTATCCGGTTTTTCAGTAATGGGAAATGTGAAGGGCGGGAATAAAGAAAAAATATAAAGAATGGGTGTTCCTCCTACACAACTGCAATTAACTTCAAGATAATAAAATCTTATAAATTCTATTTTTACATACTGATACAAGAACAACGAGTTTTCAACAAGAGACTAGGAAGTCGTTATAAAATTGCCATATGCATATCCTAACTGCTCTACCAAGAAATGAATGCCAATCAAAACCAACAGAATCCCTTTAACAATTAAATGTATAATTTTATTTGTATATCAAAATATATTAATTTTGAATTATTTGACCTAGTTAATTAAAATGTTAATTATTCATTAATTATTCATTGTAAACAGTTATATTTAAATGAAATTTAGATAACTATTTTTAGTAAGCATTATAATTACTTTCATATTTATGTTGAGGATACCTATATAACAAATTTATAAATAAATAAATAAAAATTACCTGGGGGAAGATCGTCATGACAAACGGGACGATCTATGGGAACTCAGGAAAGAAAACGGAATCAAATAAAATGAGAAAGAGGAATGAAACAAAAGAAATCAGACATGAAAACAAAAACTGATTAATTAGTACAGAAAGGAAAAGGAATTTCGAAATCGGGAAAATAGGTAAAACAACAATATTCTTATCTCGACAGCTTGTCAGAACAAAACAAAACATAGGCATGAGTCACAAAAGGGAAAATTAGAAAATATCTCGACAGCTGTCAAAGATAACTCGGTCGCAGGAAAATTTGGAAATCATGTTGGAGAAAAAATGGGGAATTGAAGATAAAATGTAGTGCCAAAAATTGACGAGGTATAAAAGAAGGTGGCACAGCAGAAAGCAAGCAGAAAGATAGAGAAGGACAATTTAGAAAAATAAGAGAACACGTGCAAGAATTGTATTAGCGAACAGTTTGGAGGAACAATTGAGAGAACAATTTGGAAGGAAATTTGAATAAAACTGAAGTAGAGAAACTAAAGAGAAAACAGAAATAAAGAGAAGCAGCAAGAGTTATTCAGTTGATAATAGAGTAAAGTAGGCGAGTAAAGCCAAGTCAAAATCAGAAAACAACCAGTTAAAATTACCAATTATTACACTCCTCAGTTGTGAGAGATTTGTCAAATCAAGGTTATACGAGCGTGCTATTCCTCACAATAGTGTTGTAATAAGCACTGTATAATCGATAGTTAGCTTGTTGAAGCAATTGTATAATTGTGAAAATATTCGTGATATTCAATAAAGTTTTCAGTGTTAATTATTAGTTGTGGGATAGTCAAAGACACGCTTGGAGTCAGAATACGAATTTTAATTTTATCACCAACTCAATAACCCAACATTCATTTATTGAACAAGTAATAACTTTTTATTCTAAAAGTAATTCATCTTTAATTTCTATTAAGTCGAGTAATTGCTAATTTAAATTTTAATTCAATTGAAATGTTCTGGTTATATTTTACGTACTTGTTACAGTGGATTTAAAAATAAAATAAATATAAAATAAATATAGTAATATTATTAATTACTAAATGCAATAAATAATTAAAATAGTTAATTATTAAATGTGATTTTAACGAATAATGAAAAATAAATATTACACAATTAATTAAATTAAAACAAATGATTTAATTAGTCCATATTTGATGACCTTGACATACCTATAATAACATGAGGACCAAGAAAAGTTTTTGAAGTCAAAGTGCTCCGGACTCCTTATTATACACTACTTTCATTCTATTCGCATGCATAGATTAAATAGTTCTTCATCAGGTGTACGGAAATGGATTTCAGACGAGGTCGTTCCAGTATGTTACTGATTTAATAGTTGGATTGAAACTGCTCATGAATTCAAATGTACATAGTCCTGTAAATTTAGGCAATCCTGAGGAACATACAATACTGCAATTATCGAAAATGATATTAAAACTTATTCCAGGTTATGGATTAATATTGCGTCATTTAAAATTATTTTGAATATCCTCGTATTTTTAGAAAGTAATAGTAAAATTGTTTTTAATTCTTCTCTACCCGACGATCCCCAAAGGCGTCTTCCAGATATATCAAAAGCAATAAAGTATTTGAATTGGCGACCAAAAGTATCTTTAATTTATGGACTTGCCAAGACAATCGAATATATGAAAAACGAATTATTTCTAAATTTGTAAAGAGAGTATTATTTAAATATGATAATTGCGGTATGTGTAAAATTTCCTTTGAATTCAATTGATATTTTTTGAGTTCATTAGTTTTGTTTTATATATTGTTATACACTTATTATTTAAAAAAATTGAATTATTAAAACAAAATGTGATATTAAATGCCGCCATGAATAGGCAATCTAATACAAATTATATCAAATTTTATCATTAAGGTCCAGCAAGTTGAATTTATTTAATATTTTCAATACAGATTATATGTTAATATTTTTAAATAAATATAAATTATTTTAGATATATTTTAGATATTGCAAATGCTTGGAATTGTTTCTTGGAATTATAATAATTAGCATCCATAAACATATTTCAATACTTTTTCTCTATTTCCCCCATAACTATTTGCGACTTCTCCCTTGTCTTCTTTGTGATAGCGACTCTAGTCCTCTTGTATCTGGATTCTATATTTCTAGATGTAATACACGTGATAACCGAGGTCATAAATTAAAATTTTCTCCATTTTCTTTAATATAATTCATTTTTTATTGTTTATCAGAGAAATTCGATAATTTATTTTAGAATGTTGGGATTTTCAAGTATAATTCTTTATAGAAATGTTGGGATATTGGGTTGGTGATAAAAATTTTAATTTCTTAATTAGACTCCAAGCCTGTCTTTGACTGACACACAAATAACACTTGACAACAGAAATATTTATTGATAATCACAAATAACTTTCACTTTACACTGAAAATCAATTCAACACTCTGATTGGTGACTATGCAATGCTTATTACAATACTCAGTGAGGAATATCACTTGTGTATAACACTAGATTGAAAGATCACTAATTACTGATTATCAGCTGGGACTTTGAGCTGGTTGTTTTCTTTGACCTTCTTCACAACGTTATTCAAATACTCAAGTAACTTTTCGTTTAATTTTTCAACTAATTCTTTTCTTCAAATGTTCTCCAACAATTATTTTATCGAAAAATATTTAAAAAGAAAGATTAACCCCTCATTAATAGATGTTAAAAAATCAAAGAATTCAATAAAAAACCGTAATTTTAATATGGCGAAATTTTGTCGGACAGCCTAAAATATATGCAATGGGTCAAAATATTCATTGTGGAGATAAAACATTTTTGAGATATTGAATATTAAAGATCGTTTAAAGAACAATTTTGTTAGAGTCTAGTGTGGAAAGATTAATGTAATTTGTCACGAGATAAAATCGGAAAAAGGATAAAGAGAAAACCTCATGAAAGCATTCCACAAGCCTTCACCACTTCTTGATGATTTGCAGTGAACATTGAATTTTACGAAAGGTGAAGAAATGTAAGAAACTATTGAAAAAAGCTGGAGAAGCTGACCGAGAATATTCTAAAATATTCCTAAAATATTCCTCTTATTTCAATATATTGTATGATAAGGATGTTTGGTTATTATGGTTAAAATCGGTACTGACTCAATTTACTGAAATTCAATTTTAAGCGAAGAAAGTAACTTGGTCGAATCTATCGATCATCGAAACCAAAAACAGTAGTTAAATTGTTGTGAATTCCAAGTTGTATTGTAAACGTGCTATTAATCCGGAATGAGTGCAATAAACAATCAAGTAATTGTTTTAATATTGAATTATTTTCGTCGCTGTAAATTGGTAATCAATTGTGTTAATCAATAAAAAATTTTATTGTCTGAAGTTAGCTATTGTTGTTAAAATCAGATGATATTTAAATCAGGTCATATTTAATTTCACTGACAACCCCAACAATTGTTATAAATAAGGGCACTTTAATATTTTTTTAATATTTTAATTGAAATCTTAGCCGATGCCAACATCCAACAATCAACACTAAGAAAGAAATCAATAAAATTACAAGTTAAATTTTATTTTTAAAAATAATATAAATAACTAGATCAAATTTTAAAGAAATAAACTTTAGAGAATTATTAGGAATAAAAATCAAAATATAATTATGTTAAAAAAATTCCTAAATTGCGTATGTAAATAGTTATTAAAAAATTACGAACTTGTTTTAAAATCTTAGAAATTTTTTATTTCGAATTTTAGTGAATTTAATATTCTTGATTTATTTCATTTTAAGCCAATGAGAAGAGAAAATCGAAAAGCATTTGAAAATTGAAGCAGCTAATTCAAGGAAATTGATAAGGATTGTTTTTATAGCCGAAATTTTTTCATTGTATTAAAAATATACTTCGCAGCTTAAATTATCATTTAATTGTTTAACATTTAATTACTACTGCTACCAAGAAATCATCAATTTATTATTATTATAAATTTATTTATCTTAGAATCTTTCAAATTAGATTTAAAAATTCCATTAAAATCGCATTTGGATTCCACCCAAGTCGAAAATTAGGGTCATTTGTTCGAAAATATCTAGACCAGTCTAAACAAATATTATTTTAATAATAAATAGAGATTATATTGCAATCTCAATATGTAATTTTTAAAATTGATTGTAATAGTTAATTTTTAATAATATTTAAAAACATCTTTATTAAAAATTAATTTAGGAAATTTTTGGTATTTGAAAGTAACTTTTAACCAAAAATAATGTTCTTTTATCTTCATTTCTTTTTTAGATTATAGATCAATTTTTTGTGTAGTATTAAATAAAATAAAATAATGCACGATAGTCTAAAACTAAATGATGATCAAGGAAATTTTAAAAAGATCAGCGATAAAAAAGAAATTAATTGATATAAATAATTTCATATAAAACTAATTAAATAATAATATTTTTAAAATACTTAAATGATTTTTTAAACATCTTGTGTATCTTGGGATAATTTAAAATCGAAAAATTGGGTAGGCTACATTTTATATATTATAGTTTAATCAGTTTTATATGAAATTTATATGAAGATGAATTTCACAGTCTGCTGAACTTCAGATTATCCAGGGTTGCATTAACTGGGATAGTAAAAATATTTGAATCTTTAATAAAATGAAATATGTGAAATTTAAATATAATTTTTAGTATTAGAAACCAAAACTGGCGAGATTGTGAACATGTAAATTTCAAAAATTCCGGAAATCACAGATTGTTGACATTCGTAAATTATCTGGTATGGACATTAAGACAAGCATTTTGACGCTTACTTTTGACGTAAGCACTTTGTGTAATAATGCAAATTTGCTATTAGTTTGTGTTTTCATCTCATTATGGGTGAATGCTTGATATCGTGTCTTATATCCCGGCCTACCAAAAGTCTCCAGTCATGCAGTTATTTATATATTGCAGTTTATAATGAACGTCTGTAGTGCAAATATGAACAGCAATGGGAACAAAGGTCACCAACAACTTCAACATACAGCATGTGCACAGGTAGACACGCTCTCACAAACACAGACACACACCGAATATGATTACTCACACCAGACACACGTTTTCTGAAAAGTACATGTTTGGTGTACAGAGTCTTATAGTAATTAGTTTTAAACTATGATTTTTCAAAATAGCCCAATTGTTTTAAGGGAAAATTATTCAGAAAAAATAAATTATACAAACTATTAATTATTTAATAGCAAAATATTGTTGGAATATTGGGTCGTTCGTGAAATTTAATTTAATGAATTATTTCTATGACTCCAAGAGTGTCTTTCGTCGACCCACAGATAACAATTAGCACTGGAAACTTTATGGAATATCACAATTATATAATTGGCTCAACAAGTTAACTACTGATTAAATAGTGCTTATTATAACACTATGGTGAAGACTGCAGACTATTATGACTACAATTCGTGTTGATTTTTACTGATAGAACGATATTACAGTTTAATTTGCAAATATGTTGAGGATACCGAAATAACGAATTTACGAATAAATAAATAAAATTACTTGGGGGAATATCGTCATGACAAACAGGACGATCTATGGAATTCGGAAAAGAAAACGGAAGTAAAAAAAACAAGAAATGACAAAGGTAATAAGAACAAAAGAAAGTGAACAAGGAATTAAAATAAAGGTCATTACTAATTAATTAGTACAAAATAAAAAGGAATTTCAAATCGGGAAAAAAATAACAACAATGTAATTATCTCGACAGCTTGTCGGAGATAACCGTAACGAAAAGAAAACAGGCCGGAGCGGCAAAAAGGGAAAATAGAAAATATCTAAACGACCGTCAAAAATAACTCTAGCGCAGGAAAAACTTGGGGAATTATGTTGGAGGAAAAAATGGAAATTAAAGATAAACTTAATTGCTATAAAGTAACGAGATATAAAAGGAGGAAGCAGAACAGTTACGAGTATGGAATGCAATACCGGTTATACCGTAACCGGTAATGCCGGTATTGAACCGAAAAAATGACCACGGTCTTACCGGTATTTCAAAAGACAAAATTATGTTAGAAACGCGGTTTTTCATGGTACAATATTACAGAAACAATTACAGAAACCTGTATAACACAAATGACAGAGCATGAGCATGTGTATGTGTCATACCTGTGCATTGTGCAATTGAATTAAAGCCATTACATATAAAATTGATATTGCCTTTTTCAATTTATTATCAATTATCAATATTATCAATTTTTCGATTTAATTTCAACAAAAGTGAGTATAAACATATTTATTATTAAATATATTTCATTATATTATTATTAATGAAATAATAATTGAATAATTTAGAACGCTAATCAAAACTAACATTCAATGGAGGTTAATAAATGCCAAATAAATAATTGTGGCAAGAAAATCAAAGCAGCTGGAGGCTAAAATCTGGCTTACATACACATTTAAAGACTATTCACAACATTAGTTTCTTAAAAAGTGAAAATACTGATGACAAAATACTGATGCTTAATGACCCCACTTTAGACACATCCTTTTTAAGGACATATTTTTTGAATCTAAAGAAATAATTGTGAAGTATGGTTAATGGTAGTATTATAGTTGTTATATTAAAAATGCATATTTAATTTCTATTTTTTTATTGAATACCGGTATTAAGAATTAACGGTATTCGTGCATTTCCTAGTTACGAGAGAACATTTGGGACAGAATTGTGGGAGAAAATTTTGAAGAAGATTTGAGTCCTAGGAAAACAGGAGAGAATATGACGACATTTATTTGGAGAATCTCAAGAGAATTAAAGAGTAGAAAACTTAAAGAGAGAAGCTTAGAGAAGAATTGAAAGGAGAATTCGAAACGAGAAATCAGAAATAAAAGGATAAGCAGTCGAGGTGAGTCAGTTAATAACCGCGTAAAGTTCGGGGAGTAAATCCAAATCAAACTAGAAAACAACCAGTTAAATTACCAATTGTCATACTTCTCAGTCGTGAGAAATTTGTCAAATCAAGATTATTTACGCGTGCTATTGTTCTCCATAGTGTTGTAATAAGCACTGTGTAATCAGTAGTTAGCTTGCTGAGCCAATTGTATCATTGTGAAAATATTTGTGATATTTAATAAAGTTTCCAGTGTTAATTGTTATCTGTGGGTCAACAAAAGGCACGCTTGAAGTCAGAAATAATTCAATAAATTTAAATTTCACCCAACAAAGAGTGTGTAGTAAATGAAAGTATATTTTCGGAAAGTTAGGATTAACTGGAGAGGTTGAAGTATCATTTAAGTGGTTACCAAAGCTAAAGCAAAGGTCCTCAGATTGGATGTTTTTGTTTCCTTTTGACTGACTTCTTTCCAAAATTGACTATATTCTTTGTCTATTCAAACTCAGAACTTTCCTAGAAGTGTCGATATAAGTCTGTACAAACTTTCTCCTACTGATAATTTATTAAGTGGCTTTCTTTCTTGTAATGTAAAATTAAATTTTATGATTTCAAATGTCAAAATTTAGAATATATTTCAGTTTTAAATTAAGGCAACATTTCGAACCTCTATAAAAAATTTGTGAATAATTTCCTAATATAAAACACAATTTTGCTTATAAACTGTCGAAATGTTGAATTCTCAGACTCAATAAATACGATACAAAAAGCTTTTATTAAATCATATTAGTTTATTATTTTTTAAGATTTTTTATAATTGGTTTGAATATGCAATTTAAAATCTATATAGTTTTTCTTTCTGACCTGATGATAACAGTGAACCTTTTGAAATATATATATTATATAATATATATCGTATATGTGATGCTTGAGTGGCGTGTTTAATATTTAAATCATTGAAATTTTTATGTTTATTTTATTTTATTAAATAAAATGTATAAATTTTTACCGATGAATGTGTACACTAAATTGAGATTCGTATGACAGTAAATCCCTTTGATTTTTTAAACGAAATTTAATATAGAACAGTGATGTATATTTGAATGTAATTGTAACTTCTTGTGTAAATTTTGTGCTATATCAGCGTGTGAGCTAAAGTGTAACACAAATGAATTGTCGGTACATGTTTTATTTGTAACTCCAAACATATCTCGCTCTGTAATACACAGAAAACTTGGGTAAATTTCGATGGACTTTCGTATTTATACTTGGTCTCAATCGATGATGTTTTCTTCACTGTAACTAAATTATTGTCATCTGCAAGTAGGACAGAATTATCATTTTATTGCTTGAAAAAATAGTAATGTATTTGTTTCCTAACCGATTCAATACTTATTACTTTTCTATCATAAATTATAATATAAATTATAAATTTTTAAAGGCCCACAAAATTCAAATGACCTTGCAAATAATTTGGGTCCAGTGATAAGTAAAGTTAGAAAAGCTGTAAAGCTTTTCAAACGTTCAACAATAAAAGATGAGATACTCCAAGTTTATGTAAAAACTGAATATGGAAAGGAGTTATCTTTGATATTGGATAATAAGACCAGAGGGAACAGCTTACTTTTTATGTTAGAACGTTTTTATAAAGTAAAAGATTCCTTACAAAAAGCCCTGATCGACTTAAATTCAACTGTTGTTTTGTTATGGAATCAGAATTAGAATTGATATCATCAACAGTGGATGTGTTATTGCCCGTGAAATTGGTTGTAGAAGCTTTATGTCAAAGAGCTGCAAATCTTCTGTCGGCTGATACCATCACTAGCAAATCTGGACACAACCCCATATGCAACAATCTTCTTAACTCGAAGAATAAAAGAAAGACGCTCAAACTTATTTAATCTTCATATATCTTCATAAAGGTGATCAAGCTGAAAAGATTTTTGGTTCTGATATTATATGTGAAAGGTTAACTAAAAAAGATTTAGTAAATTCAATTGTGAATCTTATACAGTGGCTTTCATCAACCCCAGCTGAAACCAAACCATCAGCTTCTGAATCTGAAACAGCTGTTGACGAAGATGTCATAAATTATAATGGGTCACGTATGAATTTAACATTACAAGAACAGCTGGATATGGCCATAAACAATGAATTAAAAATTAACAGTGCCAAAAACAAATCGAAATATTTGAGGAAGACGGCAAATATTTGCGTGGTATTAACCTGAAATTGTTTTACGATTATATTTTAACTATTCCCCCAACAAGCGTGGAAGCTGAATGGGCTTTCTCTTCTTCAGGGATGTTATCTACCAAAATTCGTTCTTCTTTAAATGACGAAACTTTAAATAATTTATGTTTTTGAGTTCATATTTTTATACTAAATAATTCTTTATTTTTATGTCTATCTGTTTTAAATAAATCGATTTCAACCATTTTGTTACTTTAAACGATAAAAGTTTTTGAACTTTTTATTTATCCTTTTGGATTTCAGTAGGGTAATGTGTGGAGCCGGGAACAAAGAACTATCACGTAATCGATGACGTCACAAAAGAAATTACGTCATACCCCCTACCCCCAGGGGTTTTTTTTTAATTTTTTTTTAATTTTTTTTAAAATTATGTAACAAAGACATATTACATAACAAAGACATATTACGTAACAAAGACATATTGCATAACAAAGGAAAAAATTTTGAACAAAGACACATGACTCATCGTACATTTTAATATATTACGTTGCGGTATTTTAAAATTTAATTATTAAATATATTACGTTGCGGTATTTTAAATTTTAAATTTATTTTGACGATTAAGTTGACAAAATAAAATTACTGCACATACTTTGTATATATAGTCTATCCGACAAGATATTCTGTCCCCCTATGGTCACACACAATGTATAAAAATATTATTAGTGTCCACACATGCAACAAGTTAGTGTTCTCATCGATAGCTCATCTTAAAGTCTAGTATAAGATCTATCTATTGATATATTATTATTATTATTATTACTATTATTATTATTATTATTATTATTATTATTATTATTATTATTATTATTATTATTATTATTATTATTATTATTATTATTATTATTATTATTATTATTATTATATATACTCCGAGTCTATCCGACAAGATATTCTGTCCCCCTATGGGTAATGGTCGCAAAGGTACTACTCACAAAGGTAATGGTCACAAAGGTAAAGGTTACTAATGTACTGCTCGCAAAGGCACTGCTAAAGATATTCAAAACAAAACTCTAACATATTATTATTACGCACACAATGTATAAAAATTGTTCACAAAGTTACTGTTAAAAATATTCAAGACAATAAAATCAATACATTTATTAAATAATTTAATCACATCATCGAAAATAATCATGTCCAAAATAATTATCATCTGCTGGATCATGGAAATCATCTGGATCATCTGCTGAGATAGCTTCCGTTGAATCTATAAATATATCGGTGTCACCGCCCCTATAATGTCCATATGCCAAACTTTGATTTTTATCCACCCAATTTCGCTTATCATCTCTACATGTCAAGGCTCTTTTATTATTTTTAATACTAAAAAGTTGGTGATTTTTTGACATTATTCTAAACTGAGGGACTGTGTATATTTTATCATTTAAATAACAATCTAGATACGACTGATGTGTTAGTCCAGTATCTTTCATACTTATCCCCTTAGCCTTCATACTTTCCTCATCACCCGTCAAACTGTAACATTTAGGTCTCAAGAACACCCAATCTTTATATAATAACCCTTTATTCTCGTCTTTGAATTTACCAATGACAGAATCAAGGTTCCTACTATATAAAGGATGATTTGGGTCATAATTCGAAGTATCTAATAATTGATCTCTAATCATCGCAGGTAAAAGAATGTCAAGACTACAATGTTTAATTTCCAAGAAGAAGGAATCTGTGTCCCCAGCAACGATATTAATTTCGCAGTTGAATTCGTCGCGATATTTTTGCAACTCTTCATACTGCAGCTGGTACATCCTGAGTTTGGATAAATCTAGTACAGTTTGACCAATGTAACTAGATCTATTCAAACACACTATGTCCTTCCGAAATAAAACCGAAATCAAGTCATCATCGATTTTCGTGGATTTACGAAAAGTCGATTTCGAACAGAGTGTTAATAATTTCTGTGAAGAATTACACAGACGTAAATTAATACGTTTTTTAAGATTTTCAACAGTCTTGCCGTAAAGACTGTTGTTTATTAATTTATAAAAATCTTTATCGAGTTTATTTGTCGACGCTGCTCGTAACGCCGTATTTGTGTTAATATAATTTTTGAAAATTTTATCTTGTTTAAATTTAATTGCTCTATGTGTTTTTGATATTTTAACACCTAATTTAATAAATATTTGTAGAAGCCTCCAATGAAGAACGTAGTTCCTCTTGGGGCTGTGTGTAAGCAACAGCTTCTCTATTTTCGAACCCGGTACACACATCTTTTCAGCGGCAACGGGAAGATCGTCCAGTTTGTCGTGAATTGACGTCGGTATTTCTAAATCCACTTCTATGGTATAACCATAATCAAGCAGATCTAAATCTACCGTTGTGCATTCAACAATTATATTATTTAATAAATTATCATCAGTAACCCATTCAAAGTCACTGCAAGGTAATGGTTGACTTAAAGCCCAACCGTATAAATTATTTATATCTATGTAAAGCAAAGCGGTATCCGGGTCTGTTTTTACATAATGTTTATTTACAAAAGTTAGTCCGCCACGGATACCGCCCTCGAAAACGTTATACATCTCCATATCGGTGAGGAGCTCAATTGGAGAGTTTAAAGTTAATAAGGCTGAATTCCAAGACATACCTGGAATCCCTAAGAAATTTAATGGCTCCATTCGGTTATGAGCAATGGACTTAGCTCTAAATTGCTGGAAAAAATCGGCTAAAAGGAAAACATCAAGTTTTAAATAAACCATCATGTAATCGAAAAGTGAAGTACATGAAGTTTCAACCCAAATTCGCTGAGCTGTCTCATATTCAGCGGGAGTCACATCTTTCCAAATAGGAGGTAACTGACGAGTGTTATGTAAAACCTCTAATGAAGTTGCGGCATCATAAGGAAAAATTCCCTTTGCAGTTATTATTGTACCCTGAAATTCTGATTCGGTCAAGGGTAAAGATGATAAAGTTTTGACAGCATTATTTAAAGACTCGCTGACAAATTGATAAGAGCCTATAAATTTAACAGTTAATGAGTCAATCCTAGCAAAAAGACTAAGGAATTTCTCGCTGGTTAAAGGAATACAACTAATATTCCATGAATGATATTTTGAAAGGCCAAATTTCAAGATATGATGCAGATCATAACCCTTTAAATTATGAAATACGACAGGAAGGGTATGTCTAATTTGCCTCGACAGATTACAAGTTGTACAAGCGGCACCAAGATATAGACCGGTAAAATGATCATGGTCCCTAACTGGACTAACTAAAGGCTTATTGCACAAATAACATGATGTGCTGTTTTCAAACATTAATTGTTGCTCATCTGTAATTATCATTTTCTTTTGATAATTTTTATAATAATAAGGAGTTACAATATATTTCCCTATCATTTCAATTTCAGTAAGAAATTGATCGACACAATCTAAACCGGTGAACGATTTATAAATTTTTACGCACGTGAAATTATTAATAAAAAGCATACCGGCAGAAATAGGCAGATGACGTTGAAAGTAGCGAGTGTCTTTAGGTAAGATAGCCTCAAAGTCAGCGTAAATAACAAAGGGAGGAGTGACTGTTTTACTCCAATCAGTAAATTCTAAATATTTATTTTTAGGCAATGTGTACAAGGTAGTACCAAGCTGATTTTTATCGCAAAGACCCTTATGTCTATTAAAAGCGTCATCATTCCTAAAACCGTTTAAACATCTAGGGCACCACTGACTACAAATCCTAACAGGAGTGATTGAACTATTCCTACAATTAAGGAATCTATTTAGGTCTGTGATTCCAATATAATTATAATTATCATTCTTTTCAATTAATAATAAATTGATAGGTATGGCTCCTACTATCTTACTCCTGTATATTATATCAATAAAGGGATGTTTCATAACTGCATCTTCATCGGAAATGTCAATCAAAGCCCTTTCGTTATAAGTAAGAACATTAATACTATAACCTGGATTTTGGGTTAGGGTTATTGTTGATTATTTCATCATCATCACTTATTGTGATTACATCAATAACTTTAGATTTTTTACTTGGTATTGAATTTATTTTTTCATTATTTTTTCTTTTATTCATATTAATTAGATTATTTATTTGATCATTTAATTTATTTACTTGATCTTTTAGATTATTTATTTCGTTTATATCATTATTATTATTATTGGTGTTGTTAGTATTATTATTATTGTTGTTGATATTATTATTGTTGTTGATATTATTATTATTATTGTTGATATTATTATTATTGTTGTTGATATTATTATTGTTGTTGTTGATATTATTATTATTGTTGTTGATATTATTATTGTTAACAAACGATTCATATAAGCTATAGAAAAGAGATTTCTTAGAAGGTTTAAATTGTTGGAGATGGAGTCTATGCTTATTATAAAATTCATTATACGTTATAACTTCAATAACCTCACATTTAGGGCATAGGATGTAGGTGACACCGTTATATTTATGACTATAATATCTTTCCATTATATCATCGCAGTCATTATGATATTGACTATTACAAAAGTTTTGGTATTTCAAACCTATGAAAATATTTTTTATCATAAAATGTTTAAAAAATATTAAGATAATTTTAATAATCATTTTCAAAGTTTAAGATATTTTTCGTAAGATATTATTCAAAATTGTCTTTTAAATAGTATCTTATAAAAAATATTATAAAAAATATTATAAAATATATAATTTAATTCGTTTTCATAAATAATTTAATTCGTTTTCATAAATAAATAATTCATTTTCTAAAATAGATTTTATTTTCATAAATAATTAAAATAAATTATGATTCCAAATAATATACAAAAGTTATTGTAATGTTCTTTTCATAATCTTCTTTTCCTAATCATCATTTTTTCATGAAAAATAAATACATATTTATAAAATTATTCTTTTAAATAGTATCTTATAAAAAATAGATAATTTAATTCGTTTTCATAAATAATTCATTTTCTAAAATAGATTTTATTTTCATAAATAATTAAAATAAATTATGATTCCAAATAATATACAAAAGTTATTAATTATAATGTTCAAAATCATCATATTTAATGAATCTTCATTCCAAAAATCTTCTTTTCATAAGCTTCTTTTCATAATTTTTCATTTCAAAATCATCATATTTTCATGAATAAATCTTCTTTCATAAATCTTCCTTTCAAAATCATCATAAATAAATAAATCTTCTTTTCAAATATCTTCTTTTCATAAATCTTCTTTTCAAATATCTTCTTTTCATAAGTTTCTTTATAATCTTCTTTTAATTATTATTATTATTATTATTATTATTATTATTATTATTATTATTATTATTATTATTATTATTAATATTGTTTAAAAAACTTAAAAACCTCAAAAACTTATAACAATAAATAAATACTTACATTTTCGTCCTTTCGATAGAAATTTTCCGGCATCAGAACCAGCAGAAGTATTTATTACATTTCCATCTAAAAGCATAATAAAAATAATAATGATAATAATAGTAAACTATTACCATTTATTCTATTCATGTCTACAGCTTGTCCGTCGATATTCATTTTAATTTGTTGATTAGTACCTAATAATCATATTAAAAATAATAAAATAATAAAATAATAAATTTACCATTAATTCCTCCAACGATCTTTCCGTCAACTCTTTGAATATTGTTGTTGTTCATGTTGTTGTTAAATATTGTTAATAGGTTTTTAAAAGGGACGAAAAAATGA
Source organism: Schmidtea polychroa (assembly GCA_959609185.1). Taxonomy (NCBI): domain Eukaryota; kingdom Metazoa; phylum Platyhelminthes; order Tricladida; family Dugesiidae; genus Schmidtea; species Schmidtea polychroa. The sequence continues at coordinate 4,791 of CAUHTR010007230.1, read as the reverse complement.
AAGTGTGAGAGATATTACAGGTTTTATTAACCGACCAATGAAAATAGAGATAGGATAGGAAAAGACACTACATGTTTGTTTATACAAACCATGACGAAATAATGACCTTTACATGTCTTTATTACTCAGTGCTTTGTTACTTTACACTGTGCATGCACTGAACATGTAATAGTATTACATAATAATTTTAAACAAAATTTAACTAATAATTTTTTAAACATAAAATAATAATAATATTTTAAACATAAAATAATAATATTTAGCAAATAATAATAATATTTAACAAATGCTCCCTCCGTCTGGTAATATGGTATACATTTCAACAAAAATCGTAGATTATCGTGAATATAAAAATAAATAGGCAACTGTCATGACATTGTCATAGTAAATATTCATGACAATATAACCTAAAATATTTGACTTAAGTAATATCATTCTTAGTTAAAAACTTACCGCTCAAACATCAGTGTTTCTTGAGGTAGATAAAATTAGTACCGCTGCAAGACGAATATGGAAAATGTGGAAGGAAATTTGTTAAATTTAGAAAGAAGAGATTCAAAATATAAACAGTTAACTAGGTTTTTTCAACTCCATACAATCGCTGCAACATGAAGCTTCGCCACACACAATTGACGAATTAATAAATTGTGTTCAAGATGCATTTCATCAATTAGAAGCGAATACTCTCGATAACGTTTTTACAACATTGCAAGCATGTATGGAGTCAATTATGTTACCAGATGGAGGAAATGGCTATAAAATACCTCATTTAAGTAAAGGAAAACTTCTTCGCGAATGTCGACTGCTAGAAAAATATGTATGTTCTAAAGAAGCATACAATAAAGCCAAATCAAATTTCGAGTGAACTTATTAATATTAATATTTATTTTTTTAAATTTTATTTAATATTTACATTAATATTTATTAAAATGTTTCAAATAAAGGTAATATAATAAACTTGTCATGTACATTTTTTGATTTATTTTATTTTTTCGCAAATGTATACCATATTTCCGGACAACAAAAATCGCTCAAATGTATACCATATTTCCGGACGGAGGGAGTAATATTTAAAAAAAAATTAATTAAAATAGTCAACAAATAAAAATCATACAGTATACATTTATTAACCATCAAATTTTTTATACAACAACCATGCCAAACAGTGTTGACCACATGTTTGAGTCAATGGATTTTGAAACATAGTTTTATTATATACAATAGGTTTCCCAATTGTTTGAAGTTTTGATATCAGCAAAGCAGGATAATAGAAACCCATAGGATCGAATACGAATATATTACTAGGTTTCACATATATAGCTATCCAATGTTCTCCACCAAGATGAGACGAATGAGTATTGACAATTATGGCTTGATTATTGCTCAAATAAGGAATTTTATCGAGAGGAAAAACTCCTACAAATTCATTTCCTAATATTTGTTTTCCAATTCGATTAACCTGAACAGAACTACTTTAATAAAATTAAACAGTATCAAAAAACTTACTCCATGACAACTTTTTGTGTTTCTGTATACATTTATACTAGCACGGTTCTATTTGCAGTAATTTGAACTTCATTTTCAAATACTCCATATATTATAACATGTACCGGTTCTGTAATGGCCTTTGCAAACTTAATATCCAGTCGTAAATTCCCGTTTTGTGGTAGTTGACTCTGATTTAAATCAAAATCGGGAGCTAAAACAAATGTGAAAAATGGATATTTGCTTTTAAATTCTTCTAGAGTAATTCCACAATTCAAGTTTTTATCTAAGTAACCCAGATTTCTAACAATACTCTGCATATATGTCGCACAGTAATTATCGCTTTCGAAATCTTGAGTATATGTTTCTCTATATTCAGTATTTTTCGACAAAGTCAATGAAGTAACACCAAAATTTTTGAAAATTGAGCTGGAAGCAGTATAAGATCCATTATATTGTGTTTCACTTTGAAATGTTACCAGAATAAAATTAGGCATTCTTCTGTCACCAAATATTTGTTCTTTATAGAATGATGAAGCACCTTTAGCAATAGCAAATTGTACAATTTCCTTTGTTTTTAAAGGATAAATTGCATGTTTTGAATTAAGACCCAATTGATGACCAGCTAATACTGACGGGTCTACTCGAACTCTTCTCACCAATAATTTTGCATCAACTAATTGGCATATTGGTGCACCAGTTGCACTAGTAAGAGATAATGCAGAATCGGACCTTTTCAATCTAATGTGTACATTAACTCCCGGTAGTAAATATTTCGGTTGATCCATAAAATCAAGTTGTAATGATGAGCACATAGTGAATACTTTTGAACCTTTAACCCACTTTTTTCTTTCATCATCTGTTGCTGCATAACCCATAGGTGTAAGACAGGTATTTTTAGTATCGGAATTGTAATTTAAAATAGTTTCTATTAATGCCTTGTGAATGAATGTATTATTTCCGCCCTCAATCTTGATATTATTAAATCCCAACACTGCATCTTTAAACAGAGTATGAAATATGAAATTGTTTGGTAATACACCCGCATTGGCATCCAAAACCTTTCTATCTTTATCTACAACCTTTATCTGAACAGTCAATAAAGTATCGTTCAAATCTAAATATACAGTTTGCGAACCATTAATATAAAACTCGATATCATTTCTACTATCAGTAATTGAATTCATAGGAAAAACTTCCTCAAAGGCCCCAAATTCGATTACCGCTTGAGGCGATGGTCTATCAAATTTACATAATTCGGATTTACCACAAATCATTTTGCAAATATAGTTCCATGTCCTTTCATTCGTTTGTTTATACGCGATATTCCATGTCCTTTACGTTTTGGAGCTGGGGCTGGAGGCGTATCTTTTTGAAACATACCAGCAACTCCAGGTAGAACCTTCCCTAACTCAGCTAAAGCATTTGTTTTTAGGGATGGTAATATTTTCTGTTCATTCATAATCACATCTTTAGCAGTTTTCATACCAAAACTACCAATACGTTTAAGAATAGGAAGTGCAAATCTCCCTATTGTTTTTAACCAACCTGATCCGTACTGTTTACCAATAAAATATGGTAATTCACCGCCAGATTGGCTATCACTATACATACTAATAATATCGGAATTAGCCATCTACTTTACGAAAATGTAGTGTCAAATGAGTTTTTGAGTCTTTTGGGAAGTTTATAAGTTTTCCACTATCGTCACGAATATTTATTTCTATATTGTTTATACATGAGCTTGAAATTGGTAAATACATGGGATTATCTATATTTATATTGACAACTTCATCATGTTCATATTTTCCAATCCACACCGATTTCAATAGAGGAACACTGGAATCACCAACAATTATAGGCTCAATAATATTAGTATATATGAACATTTGTTGATGATGTTCAAGGATTCTTGGTTTACGTATACCAGCCGATTTTTCCCGATATTGCTGCTTCTCTAATTCAAGTGTATTTGTCAAATTTTTATCAAATGTAACTTCGCAAATGTCATCATTCAAGCTGAATGTAAATAACAAATCTTTCACAATGTCCAAACTTTTAAATATGTGTGAACAATTGTACTTTAAATATTTAAGTAACACATCAAGTTTATCAATATATAATTCGTCAGCAAAGGTGAATGATTCTTCAACTTCATTATTATACGACACTGATATTTTGATTTCTTCTCTCATTACACTGTTTGCTTCAAATAGATCAAAGCGTAATAAATATTCTGTTTCCATAACTTCATTTTTCAACTTATTGCAACCCATTCGTTTGACATCTTCAATATATTCGAATGTTATTGTAAATGGTTTAAAATCACAACTGATATTTAATCCATCCTTGTAAAACATATAGCAATGCTGATCTAATATTTGATTCGGAATATGATATGTTTTATCATAATTACTGATAATAAAGATACCACTACATGTTTTCATAGCATTCCTTATGAAATCAATCTTACATTGACTATAAAATGGGAATGTATTGTACACGAATGTAAAATCTTGCAGTGCAACTTCCCAGTCACCATTTAAAGAAATCGGATTCTGGAGATATACCATGAATTTACTGGCTTGATTATCTGAATGAATAAGCGGGCAACTATTGCTTGGTAAAATAGTATAAAAATTCACTTTACTAGATCCTTTTCTGATATCCACGATGGGATTTGATAACCATGCCATTTGACATAGTATTGTTTATCCTTGCCGACCTTTTTAGTTTTCAATATCTTTTGAATTCTAAATACTTTTGGAGGAGGAATAACTTGTAATTCTTGCTCATAAAATTTTCCTTGTACAATATTGTTATCATAATCACTGATGACATACATTACAGGACTCTGACTAGTATTTATTTTTGAAATTACAAAGACTTCATCACTCCAATTTGTATCGAAATTTTTAATAAATGGTGATGCACTAATTTTACTAATTCTAACATGGTCACCTACTTTATATTTCGGTTTTGTAATTTTTACAGGTTTTGTAGAATAGATTGTTTTTGAAGTGATATCAATCGGTCTTAATCCATTCAGTCCTCGATGTGATGAATGATTATAACTGGTTATTATTTTTGGTAAAACCAGTACCCATTTTTTATTACCTTGATGCACGAATAATTTCTTTAATCTATCTCTCAATGTTCGGTTAAATCTTTCAACATGAGCAGCTTTGTATTGAGAATGTACCGAGTAATGGTTTATTTTCAATTTATTGAGGATTTGCTTGACTTTACTGTTGTAGAATTCTTTACCTAAAATAATAATAATAATAATAATAATAATAATAATAA